>APFE030696192.1:11002-48360 GCA_000404065.3 Pinus taeda | reverse complement strand
TTATATTTTAATTTTTTTTCTTTTCAATATTTGAATTTTCGTTTTCATATATATATAGTTTTTCTTTTTTAGGGTCTATGTCGATGCTTCTCTAGCAACCCGATCCCATTATGCGCAATTTGATAGTTGATTTTAAATTTTTCATTATAATGAATCCACACAATGTGTTAATTTCATGGTTTGTCTTTAAGTTTTCATTATAATGGGTTGAGCTCACCTACACTGCGTGTCAATTTGATAGTTGATTTTTAATTTTCTTTTTTTCAATGTCTCAAGTTGTCTTAGGCTAAGATTTTAAAATCGTTATACATTTAATATTTAAAAAAAATTACTCTTGGTATAATAACTTTTCAATTTAGGTGTTCATCTTTAAACTTCTTTTAGTCATAAAATATTTCCATAATGTCATGATATTTTATCTCTAATGCTATGGTCGAAAAAAATTACAATTTCAAGGTTTTTTAGAGTTAAGATATTTTATCTTTAACAACATGGATGGAAATTGTTCGAATTATCAGGATTCGAGACATGATATTTTACCTTTAGCATTATATATGTGAATTGTTGGAATTTTATATTTTTCAAAGTCCAGATATTTTCTCTTTAAATCCATTACTAAAAAATGTCAAAATTGTAACCCAGTTCTTTTTTTTTGTTATTCCAAAATAAACAATTTTTTTTAAGGGTGTTCTTTTCATCGATTTTTCCAAAAAAAACTGGTTTCTACTTCCATTTTAAAAAAATGTTGAAAATTTACCTTACAAAAAAAAAAAAAACAAACAAAAAAACATCGTTCTGGAATAAACAAAATTTTTTAAGGGTGTTTTTTCATCCATTTAAAAAAAAATGGTTTTTACTTCCATTTAAAAAAAAATGGTTCTCAAGAGCCAAACATGGGTTCATGTGAGACTAAACCTATGATTACAAAAAAAGAAAATAAACAAGAAAGTAAAGAGCATAAGCAAGGTGAAAGAAAAACAAGTAAGCAAAGAAAGCAAGAAAATAAACATGCAAATGAAGAAAAATAAAAAGTCAAACACTACTCCTACTCCTAAACTAAAAAGTACATGGGCCTACTCCCGTAATATGATATTTCCAATGTAGCCACCGACACATTGGTTGGCACATGTTGGTGAAGGCATGGCTAACAAGAAAGATATACATGAAAACCAACAAACTAAAAATATAAAATAGTGAAGATGAACATGCTTCGAGTTTAAAGGTGTCCACAGAAAAGACAAGAGTAAAAGCGTAGGATAAGAATTTTGCAGACATACCATGGTGTTGCATCACACTGTGCATAGATGTTAAGCATGCATGCTCTTCTAACCTTGACTGACGAGAAAACATGAAGAAAGAAGACAACTTGTGCTTCACAAGAGTGCTCGTTGTGTAAGATTCCTCTAATGCATGAGCAATGGGATCACATGATTTTGGTGAAGGATGTGAAATATGTGAACTAAATTGATCTTCAATGGACAGAGGAGAGAGATGAGGAGGCTTGGGTGTTTCAACATATTTTTGATCAGGAGTGGAACTATCTTCAGGAAAGCAAGGGCCTGACATAATCATAAGTGTAGGCTAAAGTGCCTCGATAGTTTGAGGGGTTTCCACTTCATTAGTAGATAGATCATCAGATACTAGTGGCTTGAAAAGATTAATAACAAGTGGATCAACATCATGATCCAATGAAGGAGTACAAAGATCACAACAACCAGAATCAAAAAATTTGAGATGTTCCTCGACATCCTCATGATCCCACGAATCATGCAGTGTGGTTGATGAGAAACAAGAATGTTCATGCTCTATGTTTCTGGAAATGACATATGAAATATTTAATGTATTTTCAGAGAAACTTGTGTCCTCTCCGCAATGCAATGATAGAGTGACATTTGTTGTGTCTTGTGAACAATCAGAAGTAGAAACATCTGATGATGGGATTTCAAAATGAAAATGAAAAATGGCAGAATCACAAGGGATGTCAGGATAGAGAGGATGAGGCACAGATAGAAGGAGGTCATCCTTCACTTTGGGTTATTCTTCAAATTTCTACACATAGTCATGATGGATGAAAGTGCAGGTTGGCTTCACAACATCAAATTCATCATCAACTTGATCCTCGTGAACAACAAGTGTGGAGTCGAGAACGGGAGAACACAACATACTACAATCTGGAGGATCAACAAAATACAAGGATGAAAGTTGAGGAAACAAGCCCACATGATAATCAACAGTATTACAAGACAAATTTCTGCAAATATTAAGAGTATGTGGGGTGGGAGGATGTGACAGTTCAAAAAATGGGGGCGCACTTTTTCCCACCTTGCACCGCAGAGCTAGAGTTGTTTGATGAGAAGATAACAGACAACCGCTTGTGACTGTGACCTTGTCCATCTTATATTTGGCACCTCTAACACTGAGGTATGTTGAGAGGGGTTTCAATGATTCTAATATTTGTGGATTTTTTGATATGTGGAGATACTCAAATATTCCACCGAGAAATTCCCAAGCAATTTCATCTTCACGAAATAAAAGTTCAAGATTAAGAAAGAGTATGTGAAATTACTCTACAGATTCATCATGTACTTTCGATAATTTCATAATTCCATTATTGAGTGATTTATGGTGAAAATAATGGAAATAATCATCTACATCATGAACTAATGAAGAGAGTGAATAGATTTATTGGGTGGTGTGAGACACCATTGCAATGGGTGCCCCCGAGGCATGAGTGAGAAAAGTAAGCAGGTCATGTAATCCTCATGGATTCCATACCTTTAACAGAAAGCTACAAAGATAGCTCTATGTATGAGCCAGGCTACTTCGCCTTCACCTTTGTATGTGAAACATGACAATAGATTCAAGATATTCTCTAAGACTTCCAAGTCATTTCCATAAGACCTACATCTCGGGGGAAAAATTGTAACATAAGTCATGATAGATGTGTGAAGGTTCAAAACATACTTTGACGACTTAGCTTATCGTCTGGTCCTCCTTCTAGTGCCAGAAATGTTGATGCTGCTTAACCCACCAACATGTTAGGGGATCTCTTCGGTAAGAAGTCCCAACAAGACCTCAAATTGTTTGGAGTAGGAGTCCCAACAGTGGGTAGTAAAGCTATGCCTTGACTGCAACAACATGCAGACATAAGTGTGATATCTTTGTCGGAAGCAAGTGTTTAACCTTTTGGTGAGTTAAGAGAGATGCATGGGGAGGTTCTTACACACAAAGGAGAAAAGAAAGTGTGTCCTTTATAAGCCTGTAATAATATGCAGCCTGAAAGGCACACACGAGAAGAATGACATCACGGGTTGGAAGAAGATACTCCAAAATCCAAGATAATGGGTTAAATCAACAACATGATTGCAAGAAGATTCATACAATCATATACCAAGTAGTTCATACACAAATGCATAAGTTAAATAACATATATTTCTAAAGAAACCAGAATAGTATAACTATAATAACAACATATGCATGAAAATGTGTTGGCTTTGTTATATTATATAAAGTGAAATTTCCATCCATACATACAACCATGAGAGCCATTAGCCCCAATAGTGGAACATTATAGTCAACACTGCCAACTCCTCCAAAGATATGTACTCTCTCTGCACTGTGGAGAAGCCAATGCTTGTCACAATACTCTAGAAGCCCTTCTCTAAGCAATGCCTAGCAAAAGCTTGGGTCCCAAAAGCTCTTTCTATCATTTAGGAGGTTCTATATATAGCAAAGGGTGGTGTGACCCTTGACATTCCCCTTTGACTCTTAGACTTCCCTCATGACTCTTCAACTTCATTACATATAACTCCTTTTGTTTTCATTCCACTACTGACACTTGGAATTTCACTTTACATTACATATGATTACAACAATTAGAGTTCATAGTATGAGGTGGCCGAGACAACTCATAACACAACTCAAAATGACACTATTGACATGTACTATCTGACTATGGTGTCCATGTTAGGCTTCTATGATATTAAGTGATGGATGTGTCCTTGAATGTACTTTATCTTCATCTCCACATAGCTTGGTGCTGCAGGGTATTCAATGGTCCTGGTCTTCGCAAGATGGTTCCATGCATGTGTTTCTTTTTCTTTCTACCTGATGTGCTTCATTCATTCATTCAGCTATGAGAAAGTCTTTTAGGATGCGATCCTTCTTCATCCTCTTCATCATCGTGCCATGTTCCAACAATGGGCCTATTCCTACAATCACTCATGATGAGATAACATCAAATCCAAAACCTACTAATCTAGCATGATGTGTTGTTCTCTTGTTTCAGGTCAAGGTGACTAGGAGGGAGGATAAGACACTGAAACTATGTAGAGCACAACTTCATCTGGGATGAGGGGTTCATGAGAATTATTAGGCAAAACTACGCAAATGTCACTAGGAGAGAGATTTGCACAATCCAGGACAATAGTGACAGCTACAAGGTGGAACACAACTAGGTAGCATTATGTAGTTCCTAGGGGGAATACAAGGTAGGCTATCCGGGGGAACTGCTGGACTGTTCTACACAATTTTTAGGATGATGATTGGGCAGGTCATTCGGGGTCCAACTATGACTTTGTGTAGCTTCTCTAGGGAAGACAAAGTGGGCAATAGGAAGCAATGGTAGGAATTTTTGCATAGTTTTCCAGAGCAAGGATGGATCTTGATATGGGGAGTTGCTGGTCACAACTACACAATTTTGAGGACAGTCCGGGAGAGAAAGCAAGGGCCTTCCTGTTTCCTGGAAAACTATTGTCTTTTCGATATGCTAGTCCCTCTAAGATGGGTAGCTATCTTAGAAACAAACAATTCCAAGTAACATGTGATTTCTTTTATGTATGATAGATAAGAGAGAAGCAGAGAGCAACAACTTGAATCTTTCGCTTGGCTCCTTGCTTGTTTCCTCTATCCCTTGATAGAGCTTGCCACTCCTTTCCTACTTGTCCCACTTTAGAGAATACCTATAGAGGCAAAGCAACAAAACACCATCAAAGCATAGAGATCTATAATGTTAAAAACACATGGGCAACAAGAATAATCTGAAGGATAAAACATGAGAATGAATTTTTACTAACAAATGATTTACATTTATAGTACATTTTGTGACTGTTGGGTTTCACATCCCAAGGTCTCTTGGACTTGTTTTTGTCTATTCGGCTTCCACACTAACCCATTTAGGATTAGGTGTCCAACATTCCCCCCCTTAATCTGAAGGGTTATGTTTGAGTCCAAGAAGAGAGCTGTAATACAAAATGTGCAAAAACGCATGGCAACACTGGGCTAAATGTGCTCTTTGAAATGTTGGTATAAAGGTTGGTGGTTTAAGGACGACCACCAATGCTGGCACGCTTAGTGTAGTTCTCGAAACTGTTACAAAACTAGCAAGAAGCTGAAGTCTTCTACTAGAGGAAGTTCTCCTATTGTTTTGAACAGGGAAACCTTTAACCAATAAAGGGGGGTCTCACCCCGCATAAAAGGGAGAACTTCAACCTGAAAAGGGAAGTCTCAACCTGTGATGGTTTAAGGATGACCAACAACACAGGAATGCTTAATGCAATTCCTAGAACTCTTCCAAAACTGGCAAGAAGCTGGAGTCTTCTGCTAGAGGAAGTGTCCCCAATTTTGTTCTTGGAATTCTTCCGAAGCTGATAAGAAGTTGAAGTCTTCTGATAGAGGAAGTGTCTCAGATTACTGACTGAAGGCATGTTCACGGGCATCTTTGTCTCTAGCTACAACTCTGAAACTTGTGTGGCAGGTTGTGGCTCAGGCTCGCTTGATGTGACTTTGAAGCTTGTAAATGACCATCATTTTCCCCCATATCAGATACAAGGTGAGATGATGGAGAAAACTCAACTGCAAGACTATTCAATACTTTGGAAGAATTTCTCACATGTGATTGGAATATCTTCTTGGCTGTTGATGCCCATTGCCAAGAAGCAATCCATCCAAGATGAATCTTTGTTCTTGCAGGACATTTGTTTCTGAAGCATCTGTGTGAAGAATGGGTGGTTTTATGATAGTGCTTACATGGATGAAGATCAAAAAAGTGATCTCTCAAATGGCCAACTCGGTCAGAGTGTTGGCATTTCATAATTTGCTGTTGTTTTTGTTGTTGTGGAAGAGGGGCAGAATCTGGAATAGCTGGAGGTGAACTGTCATGAGGAGTAGGTGAATTGTCATGAATGAATCCAGCACTCTAAAACTGAATGGGCTTTGAGTAGTCTGGAATATGAAAGGACAAGTCCTTGTCATATCCAAGACCAACCCTATGCTTGTTGTGGACAAGCTCTTCCTAAGGTCTGATGACTGACTTGGGTAGTGCAAATTGAACTTCTGCATCTGCATGCAATTCTGCTCCTAGAACAACATTATTGATCTGTTGTTGATAGAAGTTTGTCTCAATGTTACTGATTTGACCACTTACTGGTTGTTGATGGATGTCATGATGCTTATGCTGTTGTAACTCATCTTGCTGAAGCTGAGATTCAAGCTGCAAGAAATCAATCTTCTCTTGTGTATGTTGCAAGCAAGTTTGAATGTCAAAAATAGTTTCCTTGCTAATGTTGATTGTGATTTTGGTAGTTGACATAATTAGAGTTCTTAATAACTCTAATAAATTTCCAATTTGACTCATTTTTAAACTTTAGTAGGTCAACTCAATTAATCAACAATAATCTAAATTAAATAAAACTCAATTCGCAACCTTCAATGTTTCAAACTAGCCGAGAGAGCAACACCAAACTTTTACAATACTAATGTAGAGAATACACCTGGTAATTTATCCCAATGGACAAAGATTGAATGGGCTGATCTGGGACCTTTTGAACCCAATTTGGCACTCCAAACAAGCTGCTCAGAAATCACATCAGTTCGTCCCCTTCCAAGAATGAGCTACTACAGGAATAGGAAATGCAACTCTATAGTGATAGGCTGCTAGCTTGCTACAAAGATGAGAACGGATTGTCTTTCTCTCAAAAAATGCTTTCGAGGATGTACAAGTCTCTGCTAACAGGTTGGAATCCACATACAGAAGTTGGGTGTCTAGGGAGAGATGTAGACGCAAGCGGAAGCCATAAAAAATTGTTATGGCCATCCAGATTCAACTAAGTGGCATAGAAAAAGCCATTAGTGATTTTTCACTCTGCACGACTCCATGGTTGTACATAGAAGCAACGCCTTTCACCAGCTCATACATAATTTTCAATAAAATATCACATTGTTAACCCTCAAAACCACAATTCTCACATACAATCCACAGGTTCAGTTAAATCTTTAAATCTCCATGCAGAAATCGACAAAATCGCCTCAGCGCACCTTGGTAACCAAAATATCTGTTGGAAATTCAACTATAAGAACAAAAAGTAGAAATAGAGAAGCTTGCTTCTGAAGTTGTTATTTCACTGATACTAACTAATCTTCCAAGTAAAGGATCAGGTCCTTGTACTCGACTTGTGGTTGGTTCAGGATGTGAAATCTATTTCTAGTGTTATACACTCTAGTTCTAGAAATTTGGAAAGTGTTTATTCCACCAAATCCAAGAGAAGTCACTTGCATCATGTGTTAGCAGAATACATTTTAGCAAAAATAGGCCAATAATCTGAAGCTTTTGTCACCGTCGATGTTGAGAAGTCTCCTGGACTATTTATGACACCTATGACTACTTCTTTGGAACCTCTTGTATCATTCCAGCTCTAGATGGTAAAGATGTTAACTTTTTGTCTGTTGTCCAGATCCCAAGTTTGCAGACAACAATGACACCTAAAGGAGATTCAACGCATATGCACCAAAAACTTATTTTCTTTCATGGGCAACCACTCATCTTCCTGCATAGCCTAATTTCCTCTTGAGGTGGAGCCATCGTATCTAGAACGACCGTTTCAATAATGGTTCATGACATATGTCAATGGAACAAGCTTCAAAGAAAACACTACATAACCTTCAACACATTTTAACAGCTTCTCAAACTATTTAGGATGAACAGAAGTTCAATGCTTCATTCCAATAATTAATCAATGCATGGAGAAATTTTATATCAACCCATGAACATGGACTTCAATGCACAGTGAATCACATATTATGAATCAAACATTTACACTATGAATTGAATCACACCATTCATATACACCATAAATTGAATAGCATACTATGAATCTAATCACGCCTTTCTACTACCTTTTATTCATTCCATTCTATTCCAGAATGTACCAATGCGCAAATGATAACATCAAGTTACATATTTCATGCACCGAATTCGATGTTGATTGTTTGAAACTATTTAGAGCATAAACGGTGAGTAACACCAATGGAACAAATTTTACAGGGAGATAAAGAGAAAACTGTGACGCTTAATTAAAATGAATGCAATTAAAATTTTTGACTGTGAGTAACAGAATGTTCCAGCGATTTGACTACTGGTGAGGAGTGCCTTCATTTGGCATTTCGAAGAATCCAAGGTAGATTGAATGCAAGAAAAATAATGTTGTTAAGAGATTGGGTGCATGCCAATGGAATGTTAGGTATTAGAATCAATGAGACTGTCGTGTTAGGAGAGAAACGTTAGTGTTAGAAGGATAATGTGTTACAGCTAATGTAAATGAATTTCAATTAGGCATCGTAGAGATGTTTATGCCAATCCATGGAGGGACAAGTTAAAAAAATGGCAAAGATAGTGTAGCGAGAAGGCGTGTAAGAGGAGTTTACCAACGGAGAGAGTGAATTTACCAACGCACCATCTTTCAAAGCAATGTCTTAACACAGCAATACATCTCCTTCATCAATAAGATTATTTTTGAATACAACATGCAGTAACACACTCAAGGTAGAGAAAGGTCTCAATCTGCAAAAGATGCACAACAGAGGGACAAACCTGATAGGAGTTACAGTACAGAAAATTAATTTGAGACCTGCACACCAGGGTATGAGGGAAAGATGTCAGATTTTCTATATCAAGAAAAATGGGCAAAGATACAGGACAAACATGCACAAAGGGCCACAAAAGCAAGTGGCTCACAGTGGAGTAGGGCAGGAGATTGCCTACTCTGATACCATGTTAAACACACATGGGCAACAAGAATAATCTGAAGGATAAAACATGAGAATGAATTTTTACTAACAAATGATTTACATTTATAGTAAATTTTGTGACTGTTGGGTTTCACATCCCAAGGTCTCTTGGACTTCTTTTTGTCTATTCGGCTTCCACACTAACCCATTGAGGATTAGGTGTCCAACATATAATACCATAAATAATGCAGAATCAGAAATACATTAACCATACAATTGCATCCACAAATAACGAGATTTACAAGTAAACAATTATATGGAGGAAAACTCAAAGAACTTTATTGATGGTAGAAGTAGAAGAGAGGATTATAGCCTAGCTTTATGATCCAACATCATCCTCCTAGCATGAAAGCCCTCTTCACCTTATGAAAAGCAAGATCACCCAACAATACAATGTCTTTCTCAGAGAGAAACCAACAACACTTCCTTACAAATTACAAAATTCCAGCCTCTGGATCTCTTAGCTGAGGGATCCATTTATAGATATTTGTAGACGAGTGAGTCAGCTTCTAGGTTTTTGATTAGTGTCATTTCACTGATAGTTCTTGGTTCCACTTGGAGATTTCATGATCTCTTACTCATCCCTGACTGAATTCAGAGAGACAAGTGTCATATGAGAAGTTTCTAGAAGATTCTCTAGGTTTCCACTTAGCAAACTCTCTCTTCCATTTGTCTACTCTCACCCATCACACCCCACATAAGGCTTTTTTAGTATGCATCACACCTAGCCAGCGTAACAGCTAGCATGCATCACACCCTTGACATGGAGCAATCTGTATGGTCCAGTTTTGGCCAGTTCTGAGTGGTTTTTCAGGTGGAACTTCTGGGAAATGATGTAATCAGTTGACCATGATCATTTAGGGTTTGAAACAACACTTTTAGGGGTTTAAGAGCCCTTATTTTATCGACATATGCGATTGGGGTTGTAGTGCCCAAATATGTCTATAATAGTTTCCCCCTAAAGCATGAGGTCGTAAATCTTCTGATGTCGGGTGAAATTCTTTATCATGAGGATCCGAGGTTTTTCGAATTGGAAGGTGACCTATATAAAATAAAATACAATACATTGTCTTCATATTATTTTCATGATCTAGCTGAGGCAGGCATTCCCATGCTCAACTTTATGAATTCATTTTCATGTACATAGGACAGATAATTGTCTGTTGTTGCAGACTGGTGATTCTTGTAGAGCCATCATCCCTTAGCTTGGATGATCATCTGTGCAGCTATGGTGTACATTTGATGTCTTTATTTTTTCTGAATATATCGCAGCCCGGATGGATGAAACTAGATCTAGGGTCTTCAAACTCATTCAATCTTCACTCGATGTACAAGTCGATCCATGTGAAAAGATGTTCTAGAGTTAAACATGGAAAGACAACGCCTGATTACCAGCCAATGATGTAAGCTGTTAACAGGCACGAGAGGAATCACCTATAATGATAATGACCCTCAAGGTACTACAGTACAATTTGCATGGCATGAATATAATATCTGATGTCAAACACCACGCAAAATCTTTCGGTCAAAGGCTATTGATGTAAACCTGTTGTCGGAAGTGAGAAACTTGCCATTGAGGCATGCAGGCTTCAAAGTACTAAAAGGGTTGTTCCTAAGTCAACTTCTTGGATAATGAGCTGATGTCGACAAGAAGTGACCCATCGTAGGAGGGCCTTATTGAATCCCACGTCTACAACACGAAATGAAGCAAATGATTTTCTGGAGGTGAATATGATCTAATGATACAAGGTTCAGGAATGGCAGTCATGAAAAATAGAGAGTGAAGGTATTGCAGTGGATGAGGCATTAGCCGGGTTGGTGAATTCTTTGAATGACTTATGTTGAACATATCAGTGACACTGAGATGGATTGGTAGCATTAACCCTAAAAATGGATGGTATGGAGGACCAATGTTGATGTGACCGGTGAATGGAATAACCCAACCCGACTCAATCATGGTGATGGAGTGAAAGTGTCATGTTTAAGAGCGACCTTCTACCAATGAAGTTCTTCAAGTTTTCTTCCCTTTTTCCCCAGTCATTGCTGACTAGTACCTCTTTATTTTTGTCAAGCTTGAGGAGGATAACATATGCCTGTTCTATAGTTTTCCCTTCAAGCAAACCTATTGCTATGTTTTAGCAAGCCTAGCAACAATGAAACTCACTCTTGTCTGGATGGACAAGTTTGTCGCTATTGTTTTAACGAGTTTAACGACAAAGATAACTCAGTCCTTTTCATGTTTAGAGAGTTTGAAAAGAGACGGAAAGGAAACTCTAGCAGTCCTTTTTCGTGGCATAATCCCTTAATTCCGAAAAGGTATAAAATAATACGAAAGCGATGACTTTTCGATAGTTTTAGGAAGCTGAAAAAGACAAGCGCTCATTATTTTTGTGGGATGATCACTCAGGTCCAAAAATATTAAAATGTAGAGGAGGGATGGCACTTCCCCTTACTTTAACGAGCTGGAAAGGTCCGAAGCTCAGAAATCTTTTCATATTTTATGAGTCTAAAAAAGATCTTAAAAGAGACTCATTTTAGAGGAATGAGTGATGTTTTCGGGTAGCAATTGGTTCGAGGTAAGTTTGGAACTTCTCAAACATGACAGTGTAATGAGGGTGGCTAATAGAATCACTCGTCGGAGCTATTCCTCAAAAGGGTAAACAATCAAGTGGAGGCGTATGATCGGCCAAAAGAATGGAGGTGATGGTAAGAACACAACCATGGCTCAAAAGGTTGATATCAATGCAATCACAAAGGTTATTTACCAAGGGTGGATTCATTTTTTAATGAGCTTGAATCTTTGGAAAATATGCTCAGTGGCGGGTTTATTTTTTAATGAGCTTTAACCCTACGGTAGCATTGCTCATGATAATAATCAGAGATGCTCAATTTACCATTAACACTATATTCTTTCGATGGTCATACATCATGTTCAATTACTTCATCAAATTGATTAGAAATGCAAATACATGCTTGAAAAATGAGTTAAAAACCAACATTTTACTTGAATTACATGAATAGTAACATAAAAGCAGTTTTACTTCTCATTTTTACCATTTCATTCAAATTTTGGATTGTTGTAGCTCTGGAGGTGTTTTCCCCCTCGAATTTCATCAGCTGATTTCGGGAGATCCAATGGACTATTCTCCACGCCATTTGGACTAGGTAGGAGCTAACCCTAAGCTCATCAATTGCATTCCTTCCTTTTCTAATTTAGAGCAAGATTTCCCTTTCTTTTGGGCCCCAGGTGTTTGAAGAGTTCGTTCTCTCCCCATCGCACCTAGTATGCATTGAAAAGTGCAATGCATACTGAGCTCACCATTGGCCAGTCAGTATGCATCTCATCTTGTACACAGCCAGGGTGCGATGGGCATAGAAGGGAAAGTTTGTGCAGTGTTTCCTTATGAAACTTTTTCTTGTTTTTGCTCAAATCATTATCCTAATTCATCTTTTGTTTGTGTTTTAGAGATTCATCAAATCAATATGGTCGTTACTTGGCATGAACACAAGCATGAAGAAGAGGAAATCATTGCCTTACATGATCTAGGTACGGTTACTGCATTACGAAATTGTGGCTTGCTCAAATTCTTCCGCATATCTAGAATGAGGCAACAAATCAATTTGTTTCAATATGTTCTCGATGCATGGGATCCGACCAACCAAGTGTTCCAAATTAGAGGCAAATCCATTCCTTTGATAGTTGAGGATATCTACTTTTTGACTGGGCTATCGAGGCGTGGTGCCCCTCTCTCACTATCAGGATCTTCCCGTGGGGGTGAATCTATGAGGGATTATATTTTCCAGTTTTGTAAAGATGGATCTCAGCCGAGCAGGGATGGCAAGATCAGTATTCGAGATGTCACTAATCGGTCCTTGAGGACTATTTTATTCACCTTTGCTAGATTGGCTGGTAGCACAACTCTTCAATTGGGCAACAGATCTTATATGTAGTATGCCCTCGAATGCCTTAAACCAAAGGTATTCAACTGGTGTGAGGCAGTACTTCCAGTTATAAAAGAGCAACTTTCCAAGGTGAAGAATGGAAGATCTAGGAACTTTGGTTATAGTTCCATTCTAACTTCTTTCACCTTGGAGAGGATTTCACTGATGCAGCCACAATATATTTCACTAGGATTGCCAGCACTGAGGGAACCACGGATGTAAAGATGGGTTGATCTAACGGTCAGACATGCTTGTCAGTCACAGATTTCATTATCTGATGACTTATTTGAGTGGTTCGACTATTAGGAGATGGTCTTCACAGAGTATCCATACCTTGGGATGGATTTCCGAGGCGACTTGGATTTGGCGTTACCGACTGGTGAGAAGTGGGGTGTTATAGGTAAAAAGATCTAACCATATATCTGTTTATTTCCTTTATAATGTTCTTGTGTTTTTTAAAGGTTATAAAGCCTAATCAAAATCATATATGTGTGTAGATGTTGGGCTAGTGTGACCAGCAATGCAGCCAAGGGTAGCAGCTACCATTCTAGCAGGAGAGGCTGTAGGGAGGGTTGTCCTTCGTGAACTAGACATAGTGAAGACCCTTGCAGTATTGGAGGATCAGATTGAGGGTGTTACCCTTGGTATTTAGGATGTGAGGACCGACGAGTTACCTCTGAGATTACAACACCATACCACTGGCATGCTGAGTTGATGGACTAGGCTCTTACATATGATCGCACAAGTGGTGACTTGCTATCACCAGCACCATTAGTCTAGGGTGCTTTTCTACATTTTTGAAGTTTTGGGTCATATGACCGATTTTGTCCTAGACACAGAACATTTTGTAAAAACTTTAAAGAGCTATATATATTTTTGATTTTCGGAGTTTTATTTGGGTTAATTTATGTGATCCTGATGCAAATGTTAATTGAAATGCTTTTTCCTTTATAAATGCTGCAAATTTCTATCTAACACATAATTTTCTAATGAATCAGTTAATGTGTTTAAGTTTCTGGAAATGTGTTGATATTGAATAGAATAAAATCGCCTTTCCAAAATTCCCTTAGGAACATACGATAGATAGTTGGATTCTGAATGGAATAGACGCCAGTAAGTTGTAGGATGACGATTTGTGAATCTAGCTTGACAACAAGTTGGCATATGCCATGTGTGATGGCATCAGAGAGAAGCTCCATCAATGCGTTGTACTCAACGATGTTGTTTGTTGATCAACTAATACATATCCCTCTGAAACTCACTAACTTTCCGCTTGGATCAAAAATGGCCCAGGTTGCAGAATATAGATTCAGTGTACTACGACTAGCTCCATTAGCATATCCAACGAATGATTCCAATAGGTTCAACATCTGCAAAAAATGCAAAGTGGATTACCTAGCCAAAATGATCACTCTTAACAAAAAAAAAACATAACAAAAACATATAAAGAAATTACTACACTTAATCAAGCATATAACTCTTAAGATACAACTTGTTACGGGGTTGCAACAATGGAATGCCATCATAACCTACTAGCTCGTAGGCTCCTTTTGCTAATACTCTTCTAACAATGTAGGGGCCCATCCACAACGGTTCAAACATACTTTCTCCCAATTTATCAAAGTCCTGATCGTATAGTAAGACTAGGTCACCTTCTGAGAAGACACGGGTTTTGACATTTTTGTCAAATTGCACCTTGACTCATTTCTTATGAGCTTCATTAGCTAAAGTGGCATCATGACAGGTTTCATCCAATTGGATTAGTTCCAAGAAACGAGCCTCTTCCTCCGAAGTTTCGGGAAGTAGATCGACTACGAGCTTGAGAGATGAAATTTTGGACTGAATCGGTAAGACCACTTCTAGGCCGTACACCAACTAAAAGGGTGTAAATCTGGTTGCATTTCTCACCAATGTCCTATATGCCCACAACGCTGAGTATAGGATTAAGTTCCAATTTCGTTTGTGGACTCCAATTATCTTTTGTAGCATGCGCTTCAGGACTAAGTTGATGGCCTCAACTTGTCCATTAGCTTGCGGATAATATGAAGTAGAACTGTCGTGGGACAGTCCTAATTTGGCAGCCAATTCAACCATCATGTGATTACGAAAATGTGATCCATGATCTGTGACTATAGCTTGTGGAACACCAAATCTAGAGAGTACATGATTGAAAAAGAAAAGAGCATCCATTTCGTCGTTGTTGTTTAATGTAGGCATCGCCTTGGCCCATTTTGTAAAATAGTTGACTGTGACTATGATATACCCATGCCCGCCAACCGAGGTGAGGTTACATGTCATGAAATCTATGCCCCATTTGGAAAATGGCCCAACAGTAACTACTGGATGCAGCAGTGTAGGTGGTAGTCTAGTTTTTCGGTCGAAGATCTGACAAGGATGGAAAATTCGGATTGCGATTATGCAATCTTTGAATATAGTAGGCTAGAGGTAACCTCCTCGTAAGATCTTTTGTGCTGTAGCACAGCTAGATTGGTGCCCCCCACACGCACTTGAATGACAATCATTCAAGACCTTTTTGACCTCCTCATGCATGAGGCACCTTCGCAGAACTGTATCGACACCACGACGATAAAGTGTATCACTGACGATCATGTAGTCTTTGGCTTGGCATCGAGTACGTCATTGTTCAGAGCGAGAGGTATTAGGCCTAAAGGTTTGGTTTTGGAGATAGATCAGTATATCTCCATACCATGGATCGCTTGACGATATCAGAAACAGAGATTCATCCACGATTGATTCTTTAGATGTTGAATCGTTCGACGATGATGGGAGGTCGCATAGTAACTCCACAAAAACTAGATAGTTCTTGGATTTGGATTTTGTGAATTCCATATCAAACTCTTGTAAAATGGCTATATATTTTGAATATTTTCCCCCTAGTAATTGACGCGACAGAATGTAGGTCATAGGGTTGCAATCTGACAGAATGGTAGTTTTGCGAAAGAGGATATAGTGTCGAAATCGTTGTGCTGCTTGAATAGCTGCTAGAGCCATCTTTTCAACATAGGAGTACTTGCTTTCTATATTATTTAAGTTTCAGCTTAAATAATAGACTAGAAGTTCAATTCCGCCGTCTTCTTGTACTAAAACCATTGTGATAGTTGTATATGTTGCTGCAAGATACAAGTTAAAGTCCTTTTGATAGTCAGGAGTGGACATTAATGATGCTTTTATTAGGGAATCCTTTAAAGCATCAAAGGAAGCTTGCGCAACCTAATCCTAGTTGAAGGGAACTTCTTTTTTCAAAAGACATGTATAACCTTTAGCGAATTCGGCGTAATTTAGAATGAACCTCCTTAGAAGGTTTGCTTTCCCTTGGAGTTTCTAAATCTGAAGAAAATTTGAAGGTGGAGGCATGTCAATGATTGCCTGAACCTTACATGGATCGAGTCAAATCTCGTCCTTAGAAACCACGAAACCAAGTAAACGACCAGAACCGACACAAAACACACACTTGTGTGGATTGAGTCGTATCTTGTAGTGTTGGAAATGTAGAAATATAGCCCTCAAATGCTGCATATGGTTAGTCCACTTTCGTGAATGAGCCGGTAGATCATCGAGATATGGTTGAAGGATGTGTTTGATGTCATGGAAGGCGTAGTTCATTGCCCTGTGAAATGTTGCCCCTGCGTTCTTTAAACCAAAAGGTAGTTTACAGTATGTGAATGTGCCCCAAAGACATATAAATGTAGTCTTTGACTGGTCCTGTGGGTAGATGTTTATTTGATTGTATCTGGAAAATCCATCCATGAATTAAAAGATTTCGCATTCAGCGCATTCAACAATTATTTGGTCGATGAAGGGTGTAGGGTAGTTGTCCTTCGGACAAGCTTGATTTACATCCCTGTAATCAATGCACACTCTAATCGTTCCTCACTTTTTCATGACAAGAACAATATTTGATACCCAATCAGTTAGAGGAATAGGGTAAATGAAACCAGCATGTAAAATTTTTTCAACTTCTGCCTTGATGGCAGCAGCTTTCTTCAGGTGAACCTGTCGAAGCTGCTGTCGTACTGGTTTGACATCTGGATACATATTGATTTCATGTTCAACAATGCTCGAGTCAATGCCTGGCAT
The DNA here is from genome assembly GCA_000404065.3 of Pinus taeda. Taxonomy (NCBI): domain Eukaryota; kingdom Viridiplantae; phylum Streptophyta; class Pinopsida; order Pinales; family Pinaceae; genus Pinus; species Pinus taeda. The sequence continues at coordinate 31,257 of APFE030696192.1, read as the reverse complement.
ATATTCATATGACCATGCAAAGACATCTCTGAATTCGCGAAAGAGAGCAGAATATATTTCCAGTTCTGAAGAAGAGTAAGATTTGCCGACATGAATATTCTCTACAACATTAGGTTTGGTCGAGATATTTATGGCAATAGTTTCTTCAATATTGGACAAGTTTCCCTTGGAATCTACTATATTTACAGTATTTGATAGAAAATCAAAAACTAAAGTATAATCAAGGTCACCGGAATAATCTTCATCATTATCTTGAAGATGGGAATGATGGTGGTAATCTTCCCATGGTGCCTCTCCTATCATGATTGACTTAATGATTCCTTTGTCTGTAGAATGTATACATTACCAAGGATCTGAAGAGGTGACATATTCTAGAGACCTATCTATCCAAACACTTGATGAGTGTTGATTTGGGTTTGCCGCCCAGGCCCAGAAAATTGATTGCTACAAAATTTCTATGGGGCTTGGAGGAAATACATGGCGATGATCCATGCTAACAAAATGTTCGGAAATCTTCTTAATCTTTGCTGATGTAGAAGATACCATATTATAGGTTTCCACCATGGCCACTTCTGCCAGATTATTCAGAGGCTGGAGGGCAAAAGTACCCATTAAGGCAGGGTCTTTTAGGAGGCCTACTCCGACAATTTGAAATGATTGAGGGCTTCCATGGATCATTGGAATGCTTCTCGTAGCTTGTGAACTATTGGGGAAAAAGGTTAGTTGGTCAATGATTGTAATTCTGCCTTGGTAGGGAAATGCAATCTTTCTAAAATATGTTGACACAACAGAATCCATAGCATAATTCCAGGGCCTTCCCAGTAGAATATTGTAATCGAGGTTTCCATCGATAGCTTCAACTTCAATTTCTACTGTCTTGCCCCCCAGTTCAACTTGCAAGTTACTTAATTTTCCCATATGGCATGTATGTTCTTCCATCGAACGCTTTTAATGTCGTTGATGATTGCGACAAGGGTGGTGAGCCCAAATTTTTCCAGTAGCTCATTGACATTATACAAGTAGATGCGCCCTCGTTAATGATTGTTTGATGAACAATTTTGTTGAGGGCTTTTACTTGTATAAGGAAAGCGAGTTGGGCCGGTAACTGAGGTTCATATCCTTTGTGGCTTGTTACACGAAAAATTGTCACCATGACTTTCTGTAATCAATATGAGTCTATCACCAATCATACATACCTCCTTTGCAAGTCTTAAACCTCATCTCTGCATATCAAGCTTTGAAAATGAGAGAAAGTCCTTAAAAATCTCTAAAACTCTAGTTTCACACTTTCTCTTAGTATTACCTATGGTACCGCACCCATTGGTCATGTCCCTTGCACACCTGACCACTCTGTATCTGCATTTATGGGTGCGAACCCTTGTAAAAGTTAAAAAGGTGCAAGTTTATTCTTAAAAACTCACTTTGAGTCAATTCTAGATGCTTCTAGAGGGAATCTTATGCTAGCAAGTTCGCTCCTTAAGGGTGCATGAATCCCATTCCTTAAGGAGCTAACCCCTTGATGTGAGGAGCTTATCCCCTTGAAGGAGGACTCTATCCCTTCAATGGTGGACCTGTAACCTCCTTCCCTTGCACTATAAAATGAATCTTTGGGCTAGTTACTTGGGAGGTTGAAAGATGAATATTTTTTAGGGTATATGCTGCTGGAACTTAGTCTTCCTAATTGAGCTTTTGAGAGGAAAGATCACATATCTTTTGATCTCATTTGGGAGAGAGTGAGGCTTGTCAAAGTAGAGGAGATTCCTGCCTGGGCCCTGGGAAGAGCGTTTACAACATCAAGGCACCAAGGTTGTAAAGTTCTTCTTTCTAAAAGTTAATACAATCAAGTTTATTTTTCTCAATAAGCTATGTCTAATGGTTTATTTCATAGACTCCCTGATCACTATGATGAACATGATTTATTATGTTAGCTATGCAGGTGTTCTTTGATGTGTGCTTGTTTGTGTTTGCAAGTTATTAAAAGGAAACTCTTTGAAGTTGTTGGAGCAAGGCTGCCACAAACTAGCGTTGGACTTAAGTTAGGGTCTATAAAACACCTCTTAGTTTTTATTAATGAATCGAAATATGTTTAGAGAAAAGTAGATTTGCTTGTCCTGCTTGTTGCTAGATATCAATTGATACTAGGGATATCAGTCTTGTCTACAAGAATGATTTATCCACTTAACAAATTGGCGACTCCACTGGGGATGGGATTTGATTGTTTAATTTTCCTTTATCTTTGATTTGAGAAACTTGCTTTCTTGTTTCTGGTTTTTTCTTGATGTGTGTGGGATTGGGTAGTTTGTCAGTCCTGGATTGATTTTTTATTTTTTAGAAATTTTTACAAGGACCGCACATTCTGTTTAAGTTACAGTGCGGACCTGTCCACACAGTTACTTTACTGCACAGAGCGGTACCGCATCTGGTTTCACTGGGGGCCTACGGACCCTATCAAAAATTTGAAAATCTTGAAATATTTTCGTCCAGTTTAGTTTAGGTTCTTTTTGTTACTTTTATCCTCTAGCCAGATCTACATATATCCTATTAAACATCTCTCATAAGTAAGTTCCATTGGTGTTGTGTTTTGAATGAATTTCTAGAAGTTGTTGCATGCTTGGTTTGGTCTTCACTCATTATTTGTAGTGACTTGAAGCTTAGAAGCCTAAGAGACCTTAGATCACCCTGGAATCTTTTTTCTTCTTGACAAGTCTGGCTATTTTGTGAGATCTTCCTTTGGTGAGAAATAGATTTTGTTTCTCTTTGCAAAACTTTGAATGAACTTGGTCATAAGTTGTGAATTTCATTTTTTATAAAAAACATAGCTGGGTGTTTTTGGTTGATTTGTCTTGCTGAACGAATTAATCCTTAGTTTGCTGAATAACTAAGTAAAAACATCCTCAAAAAACATTTGAAGCTTTTATTTCAATTAGTTTTAAGAAGTTAGATCTCAAGATTAGATTTCTCATAGTTTTGAGTGTGTTGTCTAGAAATTCTAGTTTCTCTTTTGGAAAAATGGTTGTTTCTAGTTTTAAGCATTAAAATGAAAAGGGATTTATTTCGTGAGCATAATTAGTTGCTTCGTTTCAGTGTATTGAAAAAGAAAAAGAGAAAAAAGTTTTTCTTTTTGTTTTTATGTTGAAGGAAAGTTTTGTTTTCAAAGAAATTGCATTCTCAACTCTTCCTTTAGCTAGCGATTCATTGAAAAGGAAAAGAATTGATCATCTTAGGTGCATTTTTTAGCATTTTGGAGTCGAGTATTCACACCACAAAGTTTCATCTCCATACCTTTTGATTTAAGAAACAACCAATAAAATTAACGCTTAATTAAAATTCATCTAGCAATCTTTTTATTTCTAGGGCTCTTATTCACCAACATAGCTTAGGCTAGTATCTTGGAGTAGGGAGTAATTAACTCTCCAAGAGAGTTAAAAAAAACAAGTAGTCGATCTTGCGGTAGGAAAAAATCCAATTGTTTCATCTATGCTCTGGGAAAGCTCCTCTTAAAGAAGAAGCATGAGATCATATCTGAACTAGTGAGGTAATCAATCCTTCCTCATTGGGAACGATAGTAGATATTCACGTATTAAAAACTGTAAACCTTGGATTGACCATTGTCGAAGAGCCTGGGTTCACTTGTTGGTAAAACTTGGATTATGTCAAGGGGTCTTCAAGGGGATTGATCTTTTTTACTCTGCCCTTGCGTGCGTATCAGATCGTAGACTGTTCCCCCAGGTATATTTGTCTTTGTTGGTAACCTTAGTGGCCATAATCTTTAGGATTCTTTCTTGAGGTGACGGTGGAGGGAAGATCCCACTGTCCCTGGAGCAGACGTTGACTAGACTCACTTGGACTCTCTGGGGGGTTATCTTCACTCGAGACAGTTTTGTGAAGAAACTTGTGCCAGTCTATTTCATTAAGAAGGTTGTCAGGGTAACTGTTCCAACCGCCATTCTGTATTGAATTCTGCGAGGTTGGATTTTATCACCAACTAGTGTTTTTGGTACGGGAAAATACTGTTTGTGTGTGGTTTGAACCCTTAGATTGTTAGGTGTGTGATTCAATTGTTTGGTTCTTTAGAGACTTTAGGTAATTTTCTTAAGATTTTCTTTGTTTTCATGTGTAGTAATTAATTAATTAATCATGGCTGATTTACCAAGACAATTCCGTAGATTTCGGGGGCTGCCTCCCGAATATACACTAAGTCAGCTTTAAGGGCTAAGAGCTCTTGTCACACCTAGTGAAAGTAGAGTTGGGTCACTAGAGGCCGGAGAATAATCTTTAGTTATTCACCCTGATTATCAAGTTCTAGCAACATAGTATATTTTTGAACCAATTTCAATTTCCAAAGTTACTGGTAGTTTTTCTTCTACTGGTGAATTAGTTGAGGAACCTGAAATTTCTGAACCTAAAACTGAACCTGCTGCTACTCCATCGTCAAGATTTTCTTCTCTAGTTTCTAGTGCTCCTGGTTCACCCAGGTAGGAAGTGTCATTACCCAGAATGTTCCGTCAGGACTCATTTCTATTGAAGAAATTGTTATTCCGGACAAGGATATAACTCCCCTTGAAAATCAATTAATTATAGAACTTAGGGAGCGTGAATCTATCTTTTACAGTCCTTTTTGAAGTGATGCTTGGTATGTATCTTTGAAAAACTTTTTAGAAAATCCGAGTCTCGCTGCTTCACCACCTCGTATTCCTTTTCATCCATCGCCTAGAGGTTATTATCCTCCTTCGAATATGTCAAACCGGTCATCCATGTTTTCTCAAAATCCAGAAACATTTTTATATGGCGGTCCTTCTATTCTGTCTGGGTATCAGTCAGTTTCTGGTACTTTTTCAAGAGCGTCTCCTCAACCCATCGAACATGGGGTATCAACTGGTCATAATAGAACTCCACCGTTGAGTGTAGAATAAATTCTTATGATGTCTGGTGCTATTCCAGATCTGCAACCTCAAGGTAGTCAGATTCTGCTTGGGGGGCAACCTCAAGGTAATCAATTTCCGCCTGGGGGGCAACCTCAGGGCAGTCAAATACCGCCTGGGGGCAACCTCAAGGTAGTCAGATTCCGCCTAGGGGCAACCTCAAGGTAATCAATTTCTGCTTGGGGGGAAACCTCAAGGATAGTACATGCCTCAAGGTCAACCCCAGACTCAATATATGCCTCAAGTTCAACCTTAGACTCAGTATGTGCCTCAAGGTCAACCCCAGTATCAATATATACCTCAAGGTCAACCCCAGTTTCAATACGTGCCTCAAATTTATCAACCTCAAGGTCAGTATCAATCTCAAGGTTTCCAACCACCTTCTGGTCCACCATTTGTTCAAGGAACTGGAAATTACCAGTCCTACACTCAACCTGGTTATGGTCCTCAATATGCTCAACATGTTATGGGTCCTTACTTCAGAATGAATATGGTGTGGGATCCATCTCAAACTCAATAGAGTTTGCAACCCAATGTGTAGTTGTCATCTCAAACTGGACAACCTATGGTTTTTGGTTCAACCCAGCAACCCGTCCAACCTACTATTCAAACTTCTACACCTGGTGTAGATCATCAGTCTGGGCCTAGTTCACCTCGAACTCCACCTCAATTGACTGCTGCAACTACTGCAACCTCTGTTCAATCTAGCCCACCTACTTCTGGAGTATCGACAACTCTGGTTTCTACTGTTCCTGTATCAACTCCTCAAACCTCTTTACCCAGTCTGGACCTACAATTCAGACTTCAGTTTAGATGCCTGTAGGACAACCTAGTCCAAGTACGGTTGTCACAAGTCAACCTCAATTTACTTATCAACCGTACCAGAGACAGTATCAATCCTACTGTGTAAAGCCCAGTTTATCAGTATCAACTGTACCCTGGGTATACATCTCAACAACCCCAGTTTGGTCCGATTAATCCTGGTTTTCTGGGAGGATATAATATTCCAAATGAAAATCCAATTCTAGGTTATCTTGGGTATCCTCCTCCTGGAGCTGGTCTTGTGTCCCAAGGTTTTCACAACCCTAACCATTAGTTACCGTTCATCGCAACTTTGATTTACCTAACTTGTCACGCCTTATGAACAATCCAATTTATTATCTTCCATACTAGCCGCCAATGCCTAATAAGTTGCCCAGTGATATTCCAAAGTTTGATGGTAAACCAAAAGAGGATCCATCGAACCATGTGATGACCTATCGCCTCTGATGTGCATCAAATTCCATTATAGATGATTCAATTCGCTTAAGGCTTTTTCAATGCACTCTAATTGGTCTCGTGGCTAAGTGGTACATTGAGTTGTCACGAAGCTCTTTTTATAATTTTAGTCAGTTAGCTACTTCGTTCTTAACTCATTTTCAGTTGTCTGTCAGATATGACAATGGGACGGAATTATTAACTTCATTAAAACAATCAACATCTACATATATTTCAGACCATATTCATGAATGGCGATGTCGACGACGTTTAGTGAAAGTTTATATCCCGGATCAAATTTTGGCAGAACGGTTTGTTAAATCCTTATTACCAAAAATCACTGAGGATGTAGCTAAGGCAAGAGTAGTTACTGAGGAGCAAGTAATTGCTCAGGGTTAGTACTTTGATCTCGTTTATACGCAGTCAGGTATTTTACACGAAAAAATCCCCGATCTTCCCAAACAAAATCAAATAACAGCAACTCCTTCAGGGTCTCATGCCGCTGATGGTATGATTGGTACAGTTAATACCAAAGAGTAAGAAGAAATCTACAAAGAATTCTTCTCCTATTATAACTTTACTAGATTCCCCGACAGGAGAAGCTTCCGCTAAAGTTCCTGCCGATATTCATGTTGTAGAATCTTCTACGGCCAAATCCAAATCCGGCGGTAAAAAGAAAGGGAAGAAGAAAAATAAACAAAACACAAAAGAGAAACCAGAAAAAACAGAATCTATTGACGAGAAACGTAAACCTCGCTATCCTTGACTCATCTGTGACGAGGAGCACTTTACAAGAGGTTGTCCACATCTAGTTGAGGTTTTGAAAATCGTCAAAGGTTCTCAAACGCCTGATGTCTTCAAGGATCCTTTTCCTAGTCAAGATAGTAAGATGATAGGTTCTTCCTCAAATGCTTCAGAAGAACCAATTATGATGATGTCCCATGTCAGGATTGTGACGCGATCACAAGATTATGGAAGTAAGAATCCTGTTGGTGGTAAGGAACCAAAATCTTTTAGTTCAAACCCATCAACTTCAACTCCTCCTGGTTCCGATCTGCTACAGATCAAGAAACCTAATCTAGACTTAGTAATCAAACCGCCTGCTAGAGGTATACATTGGAAGTCAGCTTTCAATCCACGTGCGAGAGCTGCTCAAAACTATAACATTGTTGAAAATTTAGTTGTATCCCCTTCAGCAATGTCGGCTTTGGAGGTGCTGCAATCATGTCCAACACAGCGTAAATTGCTTTTGTCTGCTATAGGAGTTGTTGATGTTCATGATTCCAACCTTATAATCTTTGATTTAGAAAATAGTACACCTCGCTTACCTCATCAAATGGCTTTCTAGATCCCAGTGTTAGTCAAAAACATGCATTGCTTTCAGACTATGATTGATGAGGAAGCTTCAACATGTATTATGTCAATTTCGTGTTGGAAATCGCTTGGTTCTCCGACACTTAACCAATCCCTGATGATTTTGAAGGCTTTTGACAGCCGAGGGTTTCATCCTTATGGAATTCTGCAGGATTTAGCTATAGGGGTAGAAGGCAAAACTATTAATCTAGATGTGGAGGAGGTTGATGCCCCTCTAGATTACAACCTTCTTTTGGGTCATAGTTGGTCTTACATGATGACTGCTATTGTTTCATCGGTCTTTCGACTCATTAAGTTCCCTCATAATGGAAAGATCGTTACAATAGATCAGTTGAATTACTTTTCATCCGACCCAGCCTCTTCTGAGAGTATTCAACATGTTGGTAAAATAGCTATCCCTTATAAGGATGTTGGGGTGGGATTAGTCAAAGATTTTGGTTTGCTAGGAAATTTTTCTTTTCCTCCTCCTAACGTATTGCCTTTATTTGCAACAATTCACATGATTTCATTGGACACTATTGTTGTTGATGATCCTTGGATTGTTCCTTCCAAATCCGAGGTGGACTCATTTGGTGATGCCATGCCTTTGAGTCCCTTTGAAGTTGCATATCAAGCGGTACAGTCATTTTCCAACTCTAGTTCAACCGAAATTGATCCAATGAATGTGGTCCATGGGGAATCACTTTGAATCTCAACCTCAGATTCAACAACTTTTTCTGAACCTGCTCATACTGATGAGCATATTCGTGAACTTTTAGCTGTTGATGATTTACCATGGGAAGATCTTCATCATCGTTCTTCGTTTTTACCTGGGTTTGATCATTTTGAAAATGACTTCTCATCTATTTTTACGACTGATTATGTCAAGGAACCATGAAATCTATTGAAACATCCTGATTCTGAGTTGAATTTGGGAAACATTTATCGAACCATTCTTATTGACATTTCAGTGAAACCTGAAATTATTGAAAACATTCATATAGGTGCTTCTTGTACGGATGAGGAAATCCAAACTTATAAAGCCCTATTTCAATAATTTCACGACGTGTTTACCTGGCCATACGAAGAAATTCCAGGTATCGATCCATCAATTGTTGTCCATGAAATCAAAACTTACTCGGATGTTAAACCTGTTCGGCAATGTTTACGTCAGATACACCCAAGAAAAGTTGTTGCTATTAAAGCTGAAGTTGGGAAATTACTTTGAGCAGGTTTTATATATCTGATTCCTTTAACGGACTGGGTATCGAATATTGTTCCTGTTAACAAAAAGCAAGGAACGATAAGAATATGTATTGATTATAGGAATATTAATCGAGCCTATCCGAAGAAAAATTATCCAACTCCCTATATCGATCAAATAATTGATGATTGTGCCGGCAGTGAAATGTTCTCCTTTATGGATGGATTTTCCAGTTACAATCAAATTAACATACTCCCTGCTGATCAACCAAAAAAGGCTTTCATTTCTCCATGGGGGACCTTTGCTTATTGCAAATTACCTTTTGGGTTGAAGAACGCCGGAGCAACTTTTCAAAGGGCTATGACTTATGCATTTCACGACATCAAGCACATTGTGTAGCCTTATCTCAATGATTTACCTACTCATTCATTACATAGAGCCGATCATCTCACTCATTTACGAGCCATTTTTATGAGATGTAGGCATTATCGAATTAGGTTGAATCCACACAAATGTGTTTTCTGTATAGAAATGAGTCGCTTACTGGGATTTGTTGTTTCAAAAGCCGGAATTCGTGTCAATCCCTTTAAGGTTGAAGCCATTGTTAAATTACCTCCTCCTTCGACTCTTTGCCAACTCCAAAGTTTGCAAGGGAAAGCAAACTTTTTACGCTCGATTCATTCCTAACTACGCCGAGATAACGAAAGGTTTTACCAGGTTGTTAAAATAGAGCACTCCATTCTTTTGGGATGAGATAGCTCAAAAATATTTTGATGCACTTAAACACGCGTTGACCCATGCACCATTATTGCATCCTCCCAACTACAACTAGGATTAATTTTTGTACCTCGCCGCTTCTCATTCCACCATTGGAATGGTTTTAGTTCAGGAAGATGAATTCAATGCTGAACATGTGATTTACTATCTTAGTCGAACTTTGAATCCGACGGAGCTTAAGTATTCGCATGTGGAGAAATTGGCTCTGATAGTTGTTCAAGCTGTCCAGCGATTTCATCACTACATTCTACTACGCAAAACCACAGTACTTTCTGACTGTAATCCTATGACTTATATTTTGACTAAACAATTCCTAGGGGGCAAGTATTCCAAATGGATAGTTATCCTGCAGGAATTTGACCTAGAGTTTGAAAAATCCAAGTCAAAGAAGTCTTTGGTTTTTGCGGAATTAATGTGTGATTTCCCATGTACTAATACCGAAACTGTGGCAGAAGAATCCCTTGCGGATGAATCTTTGTTTCTTATTAGTACTCTTGATCCATGGTATGGGGATATAATTATCTATCTCCAAACCCAATATTTTCAACCTGAAATTTCACGTTCTCAATGAAGGAAAATACGTTTCCAATCCCAACAGTATAGAATTATTGGAGATACACTCTATCATCGTGGAGTGGATTCTGTTTTCCGTCATTGTTTAACTCAAGAGGAAGTTGAAAAGGTTCTAAATGACTGTCACTCTAGACCGTGTGGCAGTTGTATGTCTGGGTATGCCACAACCTAAAATATATTGCTCACTGGTTATTTCTGGCCATCCTTATTTAAAGATTGTATAAATGCAGTCCAGAAATGCCACAATTGCCAAATTTTTGATCGAAAGATGCGTGCTCCACCTGCTCCTCTCCACCCTATAACTGCCATTGGTCCTTTCGCGAAATGGGGTATCGATTTTATTAGATGTAACCCTCACTCGGCCGGGGGGCATGTGTAAATCATCCTTGCAGTAGATTATTTTACCAAGTGGACCGAGACGATGCCTAGATTTTTAGCAAACAGCAAAATTGTTGCTATTTTCGTTTTCAATCATATAATTGCTAGGTTTAGTGTTCCTCAAGTGATCATCACTGATCATGGGAGCCATTTCTGAAATGTCATGATGACTGAGCTAACAGATCAACTTGGCTTGTGTCACGATAGCTCTACTCCATATTACCCATAGGCTAATGGTCTCGTTGAGGCAATCAACAAAGTTCTAGTCACCATGATCTGACGAATCATTGGTATTCATCGGTCGAATTGGCATAACATGTTATTTTCAACACTTTTGGCGTACTGGACCTCAGTCAAAACATCAACAGTTTTCACTCATTTTTAGCTTGTTTATGTGTTGGAAGCCGTGTTACCCATTGAATGCGAAATTTCGTCATTGCCAATAGCCATAGAATAACTTCTAGCCACTTCCGAAGAGGAAAAATGTTTTTTGTACTTAGCTCAATTAGATGAGAATCGATGTGATCCTGCATTAGCAATCAAGACTCACGCAAAAAGGATAAAAGCTCAGTATGATCGAAATGTTACACCGCATAATTTTTCAGAAGGGGACCTAGTTTTATTATACGATCAAGCTAACAATAAGCTAGGGGCTGGAAAATTCGTACCCATGTGGCATTATCCTTTTGTTGTTAAGCGAAAGCTAGCTAAAGGGACCTATGAATTAGTATATTTTGACGATGTCTCTTTAGGTAGACCCACAAATGGGCTTTACCTGAAAAGATATTATGCTTAGAGTTTGGTGTGGAGATTCTTGTTAAAATAGATTTCTTTCTAGTTGGTGTGCTCAGTTTAGAGTGTGCTTAGTTTAGAGTGTGTTTTGTAGTTATTCCTGCTTATCTTGGTTTTACTCTTGATATTGCAGATGTCAGCATCTTCTCAAACATACATTGGTTTTGCTGATGGTGCATGTTGCAGTACACAGAATATTTCTTCCGCAGCTTGGGTTATCTATTCACCCTCTGACGAGTTAGTGTCTATGCATGGGGTAAGCCTTGGTCAAACAACGAATAATGTTGCAGAGTATAGTGCAGTGATTGAGTTATTATATGAATCCATCTCATTTGGGATTCGAAGTTTGATTGTAAGGTTAGATTCTGAACTCATTGTATTACAACTTAATAGGGTTTATGCCATTAGAAATCCAGTATTATTAAGATTATTTTTGAGAGTTCGTCTCTTGGAACGTGAACTTGACTACATTGAATATCAACATATTCCAATATATTTAAACACATTAGTAGATGCAGTTGCTCCTCAAATGTTAAATAGACATTTGCAATAATCAAGACAGTAAATTTTAAAACATTCCATAAACATGTTATACAAGATAGCTAGTAATAGTGATATATCATAGTATAGAAGTGTGTCAAATATACATCGTCTTCGATCATAGGTTGAAAAACACCTTCTGATCGGCAAAAATGATAGCACAAAAAGATATCAATGTCATCTGAAGTCTACAAAGGTGATCATCCTATCCCTGATGATGATCACGATAAGAAAGCACTGCTCGGGCTACCCTATAAAGGAACCTCCTAAAAGGTCCTCAGACCCCAATCACATAGCGTTGAAGCCTAACAGGAATATCATCTATGCTAGTCTCTGGAATATCTATTGTCAAGCGCTCTAAATGACTCTCCAATTCGGCCAAGGTCTCTGCTGATTGGTCCTGTGGGGACGATGCTGTAGCAGTCGGGTGTCTTCTCTCATAGAGTGGGAGAGCGGCTAGTCGCCGTGGACCCACATCTGCATTTAAAAATTTTTACTATCTGTTTTTGGATGATTTAAATATATATATATATATATATATATATATAATTTAGAAAAAAATTGAAAATAGTTTTACCTATATCATCCCATTGCTCTCTTGGTGGAAGAGCCATGTCTGGATCACCACGATAATCCATCCCAGCATATGGAAAGTCCTGTATCATGAAAATTTGGTTTGCCAACCAACGAAAATACTCAGGTGGGAATTAAACAACCTCAGTGCCGTCCTCAGGATGATGGGCCATGACTGCAACCCAGTGTATAATCCTAGGATCTAGGGGAAGTCCACCCGCAATGTTAAGTTGCTGTGGAACCAGCATAGGTACCCTCTCTAGGGCAAAGCTCACAACTAAGTAACCATATCCAAAGTTCTTTAGTTGTCCATTCTTTGCCCTAGTCAATTGGCCTTTCACATTGGCCAACACAGCATCGCACCAGTTGAAGATGGTGCCTCGAAAGTCGTCTACTGCCATGCACGTTTGGGAACTGGTAGCTAGATGTAATGCTGCGCTTCCACACAGTCTGGTGACAGTAAATGTGATCACTTTAAGTTCACGATGGGAGATGGTCTTAACATCTATCCATTTGTCTGCAATTTGGACATTGCAAAACTCTAATCGGAGACTAGCGACAGACTAGCCACCTGGTCTAGACCCGAATAGATATAATCCTTCGCCTCTCTTCGGAAAACTAGTCAGAAAATAAATGTCCTCTGGCTCGATTTCGAGCCAATGACCACCAATAATGAAACACTGGTCCTGCGTGCTCCACCTATCTACCAGCCATTGTAGAAAGTGTACATGTGCTCTCATGCCAGGTATGGCCCAAAAATTCAATAATCTGCATGCTCTTAAAGCTTGTATTAAAGGTGTATGTAGTAATGTGGCTTGATCCACATCTTCGTGTTCTCTTTCTCGCCAAACAAGCATCTTATGTATCTGCATTGCAAAATAGGCGGTTTAGAATATTGTAATTTCAAAACATTTGGGCGAAAATGAGAAAATAAAACGTTTTAAAACGCGTTTCGCAGGGTCCGCACCCACCGGGTTAGGGACAGTGCGTAGGTTCACACTCGTCCTTAAGGGTAGGTGCGGGACCCCGAGTTTTTCTTTTGTACGAAAAAGTCGGGGTTCACAGGGTACACATGGTATGCCTGCGCAACCACCGCAAGCGATTTTTAACCAAAATTTTCTTTAAAAAATGAATTTTAAAGCATTAAAAATGAAAATGAAATGGATGAAATGCAAGTCAGGGATGATGTGGATTACCTGAAGAGGATGGTTCGCGATTCCAGCGGTCGGATTTTCCACAATCTTCACAGGAATTTTTCTTACCAAAAGCTCTTACTTTTTACTCCAAAGTCAAACGGTAAAAATGAATTCGCAAAAGCCCTTTTTATAAGAATTTTTGAAAAAATAAATTTTTAATTTGTTTATTTTTCACTTTAAGAAGGTCACTTTTGATGCATTTTTATTAATTTTAAATAGGTTTGAGTAATGTTTGCAGTTTTTGTGCAGAATATTGGGATTTTTTAGGGAGAATTGATCATTTCAACAAAAAAAAAAAAAAACATAGGAGTCCTCTTTAAGCTCTTTTCTGACTCGTAAAATATGAAAAGATTGCCGAGTTTTTCTTTTTAGACTCGTTAAAATGGAATTAAAAGGACGGTCCACTTACAACTCTTTTCTGATCGTATAAACATGAAAAGATTGCCAGACTTTTGTCGTTTCAAGTTCGATATTGGTAATAAAATGATGTGTTTTCGATCGCTTGTTTACTTTTTCAGATTGAAGGCACTAATTATGAAAAGTACTCCTTGATCGTAATGGTCAAGCGGTTCTCTCAAGTATTATTTTATACTTTTTCGGGCTTGGGAGACATAAATTTACGAAAAAGGACAACCATGGAGTTTTCTTAAGTTTTCCTTCTGACTCCCTAAACTTGAAAAACACCAAGTTTATCTTATACTTGACTCATAAAATTTAACAGTAAAGGACCTGTTCAATTTCAAACAGGAACGGACCACTCCTTAGGGTTCGAATCTTAAACTAAGTTGGACTCATCCGAAGGATGAGCTTATAATCAAGCAAATGTTATCCTCCTCAAGCTTGTAAAAAATAAAGAGGTAGTTGCCGGAAATGGTGGGGGAAAAGAGAGAAAAATGAACCTCATAGTTATACTTTGTCTTTTGAAAAGCAATTAACCACTCTTGAACATGACATTTTTCATTCACTTGGGTTGGGAAATCCTTTGCCTAACAGTTAATCGAACCATATTGAAAGTCTTCAGTCGGTTTTTGGGTATTAGCTTTAGGTCAATTGTCACCAAACCATTTGCAGTGCCGTTATGTGTTCAAGAGGTCAGTTCAAATAAACCATTCATTTTCAGAATATTTGTCATCCATTTTGACCATCCCTGAGTTAGTCCTTGCCAATATATTGCTTCAAAACTTGATCTATGATTTCGTGTTGTGGGCTTGCCTACGACGGATCACTTTCTATCGACTCCAACTCATTATCTAGAAAGATGATCTAGAAATCGTCAGTACCTTGGAATCTACATGCCTCAATGGCAGGTTTCTCGCCTTTGATGACAGGTTGCATCATTGACCTTCGATCAAAGGATGATGTGACATGTTTGACATCGACTCATTCATTCACATTTCAGGGATTGTACTGAGTACTTTGAGGGCCATTGACATTACTGGTGCTTCCTCTCACACTTGTTAATAGTTTACATCATTGACTGGTAATCAAGTGGTTTCTACCATGTTCGAATTCGACACATTCACTCACATGGATAGAATCGTACTAGTTCGGGAAGTAGAAATGATGACCCTGGATCTAGTTTTCACCATCCAGGTTCCGAGGAATTTTGTTATTCATTATATAGTGGACTATTCATAAAAAGATGGTTGTGCCCATACTGTGTCTACATATGTCTTTTCTTGTGATGTATTACAAAATCATTCTTGTATCAGAACAATTTAGATAGTTTCTAGTCAGTTTTGATCTGAGTATGGGAATGCCTACCTTAGCGATGATATGATATATATATATATATATATATATATATATATATATAGAATATATTTATATATATAATATATATATAATATATATATATATATATATATATATAATATATATATATATATAATATATTGCATTGAATGTGTTTTACAGGTTCCGACTGGGGTATCCATAGGAAGATCCTTGAAATGATAAAGTACTTCACTCTTCTTAGATGACAAAAACCATCCTCATCTATTACGGACTTCGCACTTTAGGGGGCAATATGTTACAGGAAAAATTGTCACCATGACTTTTTGTAATCAATATGAGTCTATCACCACTCATACATACCTCCTTTGTAAGTCTTAAACCTCAGCTTTGCATATCAAGCTTTGAAAATGAGAGAAAGTCCTTAAAAATCTCTAAAAATCTGGTTTCACACTTTCTCTTAGCATTACCTGCGGTACTACACCCATTGGTCATGTCCCCTGTGCACTTGACCACTTTGTATCTGCATTTATGGGTGCGAACCCCTATAAAAGTGAAAAAGGCGCATGTTTATTCTTAAAGACTCACTTTGAGTCAATTCTGGAAGCTTCTAGAGGGAATCTTACGCTGGCAAGTTCGCTCCTTAAGGGTGCATGAATCCCATTCCTTAAGGAGCTAACCCCTTGATGTGAGGAGCTTATCCCCTTGAAGGAGGACTCTATCCCTTCAATGGTGGACCTGTAACCTCCTTCCCTTGCACTATAAAATGAAGCTTTGGGCTGGTTACTTGGGAGGTTGAAAGCTGAATATTTTTTAGGGTATATGCTGCTAGAACTTAGTCTTCCTAATTGAGCTTTTGAGAGGAAAGATCACATACCTTTTGATCTCATTTGGGAGAGAGTGAGGCTTGTCAAAATAGAGGAGATTCCTGTTTGGACCCTGGGAAGAGCTTGTACAACATCAAGGCACCAAGGTTGTAAAGTTCTTCTTTCTCAAAGTTAATACAATCAAGTTTATTTTTCTCAATAAGCTGTGTTTAATGGTTTATTTCATAGACTCCTTGATCACTATGATGAACATGATTTATTATGTTAGCTATGCAGGTGTTCTTTGAAGTGTGCTTGTTTGTGTTTGCAGGTTATTAAAAGGAAACTCTTTGAAGCTGTTGGAGCAAGGCTGCCACAAACTAGCGTTGGACTTAAGGTAGGGTCTATAAAACACCTCTTAGTTTTTATTAATGAATTGAAATATGTTTAGAGAAAAGTAGATTTTCTTGTCCTGCTTGTTGCTAGATATCAATTGATACTAGGGAGATCGTTCTTGTCCGCAAGAACAATTTATCTGCTTAACATGGTTAAAGGCCACAAGATTGGAATCCTTTAGGTCAATCCCATCTATTGCTGATAATAAAGCTTGCTTTTGGGAGGGGCAATTCTACAGTACTTCAAGTGTCGACATAGTGAATGGCGATTAAGCCAGATCCTCTACTATATTATAATTTTGTGCAGCTCTAGCACAAGGATTAAATGCCTATTTATGTACTACTCCCTTTGGCGACTTTATTTTTAGTTCAGGAATGATGGGTGGCACAACTTCTGACGAAGTTGTTGTCAAACTACTAGGTTGATCTGTAGTCTTGTTGTTGTTCGAAATCTGTGGATTCCCGTAATCTTTATTCCTCCTTGATATCAAAGCATCATTTTGCTACTTCGAGATGGATAACATAAGCCCTTGGGATGGAAAAGCATTATCAATAACAACCAGATTAGTTTTTGGTTTTGGAAACGGAACAGTCAATTTTGCTGAGGTGCTCGAAGATTTTAAAAATTTCTTGACCTCAGCTCGATGCGGAGAATCTTTTGTATAATGGTCTTCATTGCATATGAAACATGGTTGATTAGGTTTCTTTTGCCCAACAGGGTTTTTAGAAGATTTTTCAGGAGGTGAATCTTCTTATTTCTTCTTTTTGTTTTTCCCTTTCTTCTTGCCCTCTGGTTGCTTCAGGTCTTTAGCTTTGTCAGATGACACGGCATTGACCTCCGAGGCAAGAAATTTGTCATTTGCTTTTTTACTAGAAACTACAAGGTCTTTACCAGTTTGAGCCTTTGCAGTCTGCGTACTTGAGGTACCAATCACACCACCACCGTCATGAGAGTCCCTGTTTGATTTAGGAGGTGGAGGAACGATAAATTCTGGTCTAGGAGCATCAGGAATTTTGTCATAGAGTGTGCCAGACTGAGTATAGATGAAGTCTAAATATTTTGCATGAGAAATGACTTGCTCTTCAGTGAAAACTCCTCCTTTCACCACATCTTCTGTAATAGAAGGTAATAACGACTTAACAAACCACTCAGCTAGAAGCTGATTAGGAACATACATCTTTACCATTTGATGACGACGTCGCCACTCATGAATATGATCAAATATGTAAGTGCCTATTTTCTATTTAAAGTTGGTAAGGAGTTGTGTTCCTGTTTCGTACCTTATGGGTAACTGAAAGTGGGTTTAAAAGCTAGTAGCAAGGGTGTTGAAGTTATCAAATGAAGCTCTAGGCAATTTGATGTACCATTTCATTGTCGAACCAATTAGCATTTGTTGAAAAAGGCGAAGCCTAAACGAATCATCATTGAGGGTGTTGGATGAACACCACAAATGAAAGGTCATTACGTGATTTGATGGATCTTCACCCGGATTTCCATTGAATTTAGGGATATATGATGGAATTTGATGAGGAATCACTAGTCACCAAGGGGCATAAGTAATTGGATCATTTATTAACTAGTTTAAATATGGTCATTCCAGAGTTGCTACAAAGGGCAACTGGTTAAGCATACCCAAGATAAGATGGGATCGCCTGAGCAGTGGGTCTTTGCATACTAGCATAATGTATCTGATGCTGGTAACTTTGATAAGGTTGATGGACATAACCAATATATAATGGTTGTTGATAACCGTTTTGACAATGCGGTTGTCCATTACCTAAAGCGCCTTGTTTCTCAGGTCCTCGGTAAACTTGCTGGAATTGGGGTTGTTGATATTGCACCAGCCATGGTTGTTGGACCATTTTTTGTTGCCAAATACTAGATGATTGACCAAGATGCAGAGTCATAACACCTATTTGAACCTGAGTCATTCTGGCTAAGGAAGCACTAATCTGAGATTGTGGTGGAGTCGTAGAGACAAGAGGTTGTTGTACTGCAACCTGAGAAATTTGATGTTGACATATAATAGGCTATGCTTGTACTTGCAACATAGTCACAATAGTGGGCGTAGTGGTAATATTCGACACAGGGTGTGTTGGTTGCATTGAATATACAACCCTTGGTTGTTGAGGCAATATTGGTATCCAACCATCGGATGTAATTCCAGATTGACCTGAATTTTGTTGTGAGCTCTCATACGGTTGTTCTCTAGGATGGAACAATGAAAAAGCATACTGCGCCCCATATGGTGGCAATCCAGTGCTCAAAGGATAGATGGGTCTTTGAAGATTGGGCTGCCCAAATTGAAATTGGTATGCAGGATCAATTTGTTGAGCTTCAACATAAGAAATGCTAGATAGGATCCCAGAGGAACTAATGCGAACAAACCATGTCATTGAAATAGTCCCTGGGTGGACTCCATCTAGTGATTGACAACTAGTTGGGATAGATGGTATACCAACGAACATCGTAGGAGTGGTAGCAGGAGGTTCTGCTGCGACTGTATCAGATGACACTATCCTAGATGTCGATGGTTATTTAGACATATTTAGCCTATCCAAAAGATTTCCTAGTGATTCGATAGGAACTTGCGATGAAGGATGATTGAAAGAACTAACTTTAGGAATAGAAGGATATAAGTGGATCCCAGTTCCAAAATGCAATGGAGTATTGGATGGAATATCCTCTACAAATTCTTCTATAGCAATCAGTCCAGGTGGAAGAGGTAGACTGTCAGGTCCGTTAATATGTATTGTAACATTGAAAGGAATATAATGAAAAATCAAGCTGGTAGTACCGGTTTTGGGATGCAGTGGGAAATCTCTGTGTATATGTGTTTTATATGTTATGCTCTCACATTTTTATTTTTCCTGTGATTTAGAATTCGTATGCAGGTAATTTCTGTACGGGGTTAAAACCTACATTTGGTATCAAAGCTCTTTTGGCTTCAAGGGGATGCCTTTGTTGCTGAGGGGTTTCGCTCGGGCCTGTGGTAGACCCTGTTTAGTGGGAGATCTGCGAGATCGATTCTGGTGGTGAAAGAAGATGGCGAGCAGTGGAAATATAGAGATTGACAAGTTCAATGGTCAGATTTTTGAGTTGTGGAAACTCAAGATGGAGGATCTGGTGGTGGATAAAGATCACTGGATCGCGGTAGATCTGGGTACTAAACCAACGGGAGTGACCGATGAAGAATGGAAGAAGTTGGATCGGAAGGCAAAGAGCACAATACGATTGTGTGTCTCAGATTCAGTATTGTTGAATGTATCAGGGGAAGCTACGGCGAAGGCTCTGTGGGACAAGTTAGGGACTTTGTACCAATCTAAGTCTCTGTTGAATAAACTATTCCTGCGGGAAAAGTCGTATAACCTAAGGATGAAAGATGGAGACTTGGTGACAGAGCATTTGAATGCATTTAATACTGTGGTAAGTCAATTATCATCTGTTGATATTAAAATTTCAGATGAAGATAAGTGCATCAGTTTGTTGTGTTCTCTACCATATTAGTGGGATATTCTGGTTATTGCAATAGGTAGCAATGCAACTGCTTTGTAGTTTGATGAAATAGTCTGAGCCTTGCTGACGGAGGAGATGAGATGGAAAAATATGGACAACGAAAATGGTGATGCCTTGTCTATACGAGGACGGTCCCAGAACAGAAACAAAAATAAGTCATCGAGTGGGAGATCTAAATCTAGAGGGAGATCTAAATCTCCAGGAAAACCTATAAAGGTGGTGTGTTGGAAATGCGGTA
>APFE030696189.1:9625-30228 GCA_000404065.3 Pinus taeda | reverse complement strand
TTTTCGCCATTGGAAAAGTTTCAATTCCTGTGAGGACCTTACCTAGAGCCATGGGGACAATTTATGGTAGTGGCCAAACTTGTGGTTGCACCTAGAGAGATTGTATTTAATGTTCTTGTGGCCCATGCACATATAAGTGGATCAAATCCCACCCCCGTGTCGTCCTTTTTAAAGAGCCCAATGGGGTTGGATTTAATGGTGGAAAGCAGGGAGTTTTTCACCATTGGGAAATGTTTAATTCCCATGATGGCTTAACCTAGAGCCATGAGTGCACCTTGAGGTAGTGTTCAAACATATGGTTGCACCCATGGAACCCTTATTAGATGGTTTCAGAACCTGTGCACACATAAGTGGATCAAATATGATCCCTATGTTCTCGTTTTTAAAACATCGAAGGATCTTAGCTCAAGTGGTTTGGTGAAAAATTCATTTCCCCAACTGTATGAGTTTAAGTATCTGGAGACATGTTTTAACTGGTCCATTTGTGGCATTTATGAAATAGTTGTACTTGTTGCAATAATGGAAACCAATATTTCAAAGTTACTGATTTTCTAGAAATTCTCATTATTATTAAAAAAAATCGTTATAAAAACATTACTTTTCAATTTAAGGGTTGATTTTGGTGTTTTTGACCCAAAAGAATGGGGTTTTAAGGATAGAGTTTTACCTTTGAGGTCACAGTTCACGTCAAGTCAACAACTATTTTGTAAGTATTTATTTTATCAGAGACAATTAAAATATTTGGAACATGTGATTTTCAAAAAAAAAATAGGAGTAGACTGGGAAAAAATCAAATCTATAATGGGATGTCCTACACTTATGACGGTTTCAAAAGTGAGGTCATTCATGGGCCTCGCTAGATACTATAAAATATTAATGAAGGAATTTATTGGATTTCATTTCCCAATTGTCTCTTTCCTAACGAAAATGAAACAATTTGACAAAACAATATGAGGATAGGTTCCAATTATTAAAAGAATAAAATTCCTTATTAGTTCATCCATTCTTAAAATTGTTGATCCAAATGAAGGCTTTAGTGTTTGCATGGATATTTTAAAAGGAGGGGGATTAGTGTAATTATTGCAAAAAATGAGCATCTTACATGCTATGAATCTCAAAAGTGTAAATAACATGAAAATAACTATCCCACGCATGATTTAGAGTGTGTTGCCATAGTATATGCATTAAAATGTGGAGGCATTGTTTGATGGGAAAAAAATGTAAGAATGAATAATAATGGTCTCAAATATTTGTTTTAACCACGAAATATGAATGTCAAGGAAACAACATAGATGGAATTTGTTTTGAGTTTGATTTTGATATCAACGTATTAAAGGGAAAAAGACCAAGGTTGTTGATGCACTCGACTCAAAAGAGTACATAAGAATTAATCTGTTTATTAGATTTGAAGAGTGTTTTCTTGGAGACCTCATGACAGATGAACACTATTTCTTCATCTATTTTTAGATATTAAACATCAAACATAAAAATAGAAAACATAAATGGGGAAGAAAATTCCAAATTGCATAGAATATGTAAGGTTGTTATTTGTGACAAAGAATCCAAGTTTTCTTTGAATTGTTTGAAGGGATGACTCAACATTGCCTTCGTTCAATTTTTATTATTATTTATTGTTTAGTTATATTTTCATTTTACTTTTTTTATATTGGTTTTTTCAAACTTTTTTAAAAGTATATTTATTTTTTGTGGTGTTGTACTTGTTGTTGTTGTTTTCCAAGTATATCATTATATTTCTCAAAACATAAAGAAGTCTTAGATTCATATTTTCTTGTTGATCTCAAAGGAACTTAGATGATAAGAGGACTATTTTGTAAATCTGGCAATTTGATATATCTAGATTTTTGAGATTGATATGTTGTGGATTCTTTCAGATTTGAGAAATCATAAAAGAACTAGCATTGGAAATGCATGCAATCGAAGGAGAAGGGGTCATTAAAGGGTAAATTCATTGGTATTGGATTCCTATTGGGAAAAAAAAAATTAATTTCAATATATTTGTTTTTAATGATTTTAGTTGTATTGAAAACTATTCAAATATGAACCAAAGGGATTTTTTTTGTATTCTTAGTATTCATCTATGGTTTTAAGATATTTATCCCATAAGAAAGGGATTTTGTATAATCATGAGGTATGTATCCATTAAAATGCAGATTACAACCACTACATAAACAAATTGAGTATACCGTGTAGTATTGAAATGGTCTTTCAAAGAGCCCACAGTGCTTTAGATTGACCGTGAACGGGTGCACTGTTAAGGCACTCCTTGCGATAGGTCACTGGTTCAAATCCCGTGTGGGTGCTTACCTACCAAAAAAAAAGATAGTCTCTCAAAAACTTATCAAATCCCCATCAAAATTGATAGGAAAAATTTGTGTTTAAGAAGAAAAATCTAGCTGAAATTTTTTTCTCAAAAAGAAAAAAATTAAATTAAATTTAAAAATTAAAAAAAAAATTAACAAGTTAAAAACAATTTTTTCTCCTATTATAAGCTATAATTTTACAATACACCAATTTCAAATAGAATATATAATTGTTCAGTGAAATGTGCATCTTTAATTTTTTTATTAACTTCTTGAATAACGAGATTTCTGTGAGTGGTCTGCTATACCAATGACCCAATTCTACCCTAGATCTACCCAGCAATCCACATCTTCAATAAGTGAGTGGACCTTGCATCTCCTCAATGGATTTATGATTTATAATATTCCTAACCATCCCTCTTCAAAAATCAAGCAATTTTATTGCATAAACAAGGGAGGCTGCGTAGCAGCTAGTCCATGCTTTGAGTGGGAAGTGGTGCTGGAGCTCGTTGTTAATGCAGCTTATGTTGGATTCTGTGCACAAGTGATACATAATTGGAAATTAAGCATACAGCACACCCATAGATCCACACGTATTTCTCATTCAGAAATTCTGCCCTCAGCAGGTTATTGTAACTTTAAACGCACCAGCACCATCATAATGATACATCAAGCTAGGGTGTTCTCTCAGTCTCATGACTTGAGCATCTTCACAAACTCTCTATGCCAATGAACAAATGATCAAGCTCTGGACGATTCCAATAAACTGAGAAGTTGAATGAGCGTCATCCACGACTCAAATATAATATGATTCCCCGTAGGAATTTTCTGAAGTTATGATCAGAAACATAAGCTTGAAAATGACAGTGAAATTGTTTAGTGCACTATTTAAATGTTTATCACTGTTGCAAATAATTTATGTTAATAATTTGATAAAAGGTTCAAGTAATGTGTAAAATTAATCATGAAAATTGTGTTTGTCTATCTTGATTTCAAACATGTAGTAACAATTTCACAATTTTTATAAAAGTTTCAAGTAAGGTGTAAAATTAATCATGAAAATTATTTTTGTCTATCTTGATTTCATGTAAAAATTTCACAATTTTTGCACACTGCAGTTTTTTCATGTGAAGAGCAATATTTGTTAAGGGAAGATGGCCAGCTGCCATTTGTTTGGATTGTTGTTGTTCATTAAATTGCATTCGAACTTGCTAACCACCCGATAAGCAGCTCTCTGCCTTTCCAAAGTAGAGCTTTCCCTCCCTACGACGATCAAACCCTACCCTAAGAAAGGGGCAAGAGCATAGTCATAAGTAGCAAGCGTAAAGGTGGGAGAGAAAGCAGATAAATAGCCATATTATTCAGATACTTTCGTGCAGAAAATCATGAAAAAAGAGAAATCCCAGGCTCACCGATCATGTAGTAATCCAACCTAGAAGAAGGTAGAGGAGAAAGGGCACGGGGAGAGCCCACTTCCAACCAAGTCAAAGCCATCCATCCAATCGTCGTAAGGTTACGGGAAGAGTTGTCTATCCAGCGGGCACCAGATGGTTGGCCGATTATCTAGTTGTACTTCACCAGGATCGAGTATAGGTCCCGAGATAGAGAATATAATTATTTCGTGTCGCCTTATCCTTCCAGTAAGATGGTTGGACACCTGGAGGGGTAGTTTGCCTTTGCACTATTTGACAAATGCACGAAAATGAAAACATGCAGTTATTGCATGCCACCTACTTGTCCTATACCTTTTTCCATTTTAAGCATTTCTACACAGCCCTTCTCTGGTTTGGAATGGACGGAATGGACACTCCCGATCTGATCCAACGACAAAAGTCTTGACTGCATGAAAACAGTTTTAAACGAGAAATGTGCTCGATCGATCAAAGATATTTTCTTGTCCAGCGCTACGGCTTCTGCACGGTAAATAACTCTTCTGCAGCTTTTAATTTTGGTTGGCTGTGAGTGTTTGGACGAAAGTTTCAGCAGAAAAATCTTGATATTCTTGCTCTCGTCCTGACAACATTTCAATGTTCAATTGAAAACCTTATACTCAAAGACGGAAAAGCTTTGAAGTCCAGCATTGTAAATGTTGCAAATATGGCATCCGTATATTGTCTTAATCTTTTGTATTAGATGTGTGTGTTTACAGTGGAAGAGAGGAAATCCAAAGAACAAAAGATCTTTGCAAATTATTGGTGAGCTAGATTTCAAGTTAAATTGTATAGTTTGGTTAGATAGAAAAAATACAGAGAAGATATGTTTGGACGGAACCCAAGACATGTTGCAGGTCGAGCGTTGCAGATACAACAGAGTTGTGAATTGAGATTCCGGTGTTTTGGTTGGGGTTTGCTCTTCCCCTAGCTGTAATTGTGTTCATCTGCCTAAGGAAAATTTTGTCTTTAAATTATGTTCCATATGTATCTTTTGGCACTGACTTGTCTTTCAAATTTTTCTTCCATTACCAAGTGCAGAGAGAAGATTATTAAACTTTTAGTGGTGAATTTTTTCTGTAGATTGTACATTTCCGGAGCCTGGATAAGCCGAAGGAAGATGATTTTTGTTTGGAACTATAAGTGGTTCGAACCTTGGTCTCTATAATTGATGCAGGGAGGGAATTATGTTGATTTATATCTTTGAAGTTAAAATGACAACAATTCCATGTTGCCGAAGATGCGTTGCTAAAGATGAAGTCGGTGGTGCAAATTTTTTTGGTGTGCAGGGATTGAATCTGCTTTTTTTCCAGCAAACGTCATCTAAACACCAAAGATCCTAATTTTCTGAACTCTTTGAAATCCCTTTGCATACAACGAAGACCAGAGGTAAATTCATGCTCTGAAACCGTGCTTATCATCATTTGTTTTCCCCAGTTAGATGAATATCACAATATTTGTGTTACTTCCAAACTTTTGTTGAGAACTGAATTCTTCAAACAAGTGGAGGTCGAAGTGATGATTGTAGGAGTTAAGGAAAAAGGTCCAACAATACTTCAGCAAGCCAAGAAGCATTCAGTTTCTCTTCTGGTTTTAGGGCAGCCCAAACCACCCTTACTGTGCAAGTAATGAAACAAAAATTCATGCTGCTAAATGCAGAAAACTCAGTACCATTATTATATTTGCAGTAAGGCAATATAGTATGATTAATACAATATATGATTGACTGATCATGTAATTGCTAATAAATTTGAGATTGTGTGGAGACTGATAAAAGTCGAAGAATTGGAGGTCATCTAATCAGTACCAAGAGACACAAGTCTAGTTTCCTGTGTGTTGCGCTGCAACAGAATGTTTCTCTAGCTCCAAGATCGCATCCCTAAGCATATATCAAATATTTCAGGTTTCTGAATTAACACTGATTTCATATTTGTCTTTTTAAGAATTTAATTATCTCAGCTTTTCAGAGAAATTTGTATAGATTTAATATCTGTTTTTTCAGGTTACCGAATCCATACTATCAAATATCTCAAATATTTCCAAAGCACTGATTTCATAGAAATTCAAATTCAAACTTAAATGCCTTAGGATTTTGATTTTTTTATTTTTGTATTTAAGATTTTACATATAGCAAGTAAAGGTAGGAGAGGCATCAATGAAAAAGATAGTTTGTTACCTTGAGGCATCAATGAAAAAGATAGTTTGTTACCTTGTTTGAGTTTCAGTTTGAAAACAGTTCTAGGATAAAATTCACCGAGCTAAAGAGCTTGAAGCCTTGCCACTGAAGCCTATCCACAGGAAAATTCTATGATCTTCTTCTTTTCTTCTTCTTTTCTCTCCAGCTTCAAAAAGAGAATCAAACTGGAAGAATTCGCACCTTTCAACACTTTTGAAGCAGCAGAGTAGGATTTCTAACCAGATAGAGATTCTTCAGTTGTTATACCACTAACTGTGAATCCAAATGTGTCACTAACCTGCGAATACCAAGAGCAATGGTTTCGGATAGAAGTTCAATGGCTGCACTATATTCCACAGTGACATGCAACAACGCCACAGTAGACACAGTAGCAACAGGTGGAAACTTCAAAGAAAAAGTAGCAACAAGTGTCACAGCAGGAAGGATGAAGGATGTACTGGAGTAAGGGTGTACCTGGGAAGGATGTATGAATAAGGATGTATTGTTAGCATTTTATACTGCTAGACTAATGTTAGCATTAGTCTAACCAGTCCAAAAAAATGAACAAATGAATAACACAAAACCAACATAATATATGCTTTCTCGCCTCTAGCCTCGGGAAGAGGCCAATAAGATAGTAAAGGACTATTTATCCAAAAAGTTTCATTATACTCAATCAAATAGCAGTCGCAAACAACTCGCAAATAGCTCAATTAATGTTAAGTTCATCCGATCCGATTACTATAGTCCCTGGCCATTGCCAGATGGCAGGGACTAATAATGATCTAGAGCGTCCATGTAGCAAATACAATCAATTTACATATCGTAATATGAATCAAGAGTCAAAGAATGGACTATGAATTTGAGCCATGTTTCATTTAAATACCAATGCCTATAATTCAACGATATATGATTAAAAATATTCCCTGTAGTGAAAAACCAGTTGAATTGGTGCCTTGCAGCTTCATTACGATGTTAGTTAATACTCTTGCTAAATTATGACATTCATGCATCTTGTATAATACATACATGTTCCAATAATATCATCAATTTTTATTTGATTATTAAAGTGTAATATGTGGCCAAATAATTTTAAAAGAGTGCCAATTTTTTTTTGATGAAGTTTGCTTACTAAAAGCTAAGTAAAAGCTTTTATATATATTATAATTGTTTGGCTATTAAATTTTTTATATTTTTTTTAAACTAAGTAAAATATTTATATATGTATAATATATATATATATTGTTTGGCTATCTAAAGTTTTATATTCTTTATATTTTTTAATGGTTAGAATAATATGGTAAAGAAACTTATTGTTTTTCAATGAAAAAGAGTCTATTTCCATTGAAATAAAGCGAGATAAGTTTTTTTACTTTCTAGGTGAGAGTCAAAAGGACATTTTCTCATCCAAAAGGAAAATAATGTTGGAATCATGCAATAAAAATTGTTTTTGGTAGTGAATGTGAACTGAATCTTCCCAAAATTGAATATGAGGCACACACTAAGTACTTATTTGTGATGCTAGATGTTGTTCGAGTTTTTTGATGATGCTATTTGTTTTGGCTACTATAGACGTAAATGCACTTAAAATACATATGTAATCTCTCATACAACCATATACACACATAGTACAAGTACAAGTTAATGAATTTTACTCACAAACTCATTCCAATCAAGCATATGTAATCAAGTAGCTACCACACATATTCTAGTTGTCAATGACATTTGTATTCCACAATAAGTCTAATCAACAATAATTTTAGTTTGCATCAATTCAACTGCAAAATAAATACTGATTTTGAGAAATATATTTGCAATAGTTCTTTAGTAAGTGGGAAATCAATATTAAGTTGAATTACATTATACTTATCAAGTGCATTCTTGTTTGAACCTGATACTTGAGACTTGATTGAATCATTATATTT
The DNA here is from genome assembly GCA_000404065.3 of Pinus taeda. Taxonomy (NCBI): domain Eukaryota; kingdom Viridiplantae; phylum Streptophyta; class Pinopsida; order Pinales; family Pinaceae; genus Pinus; species Pinus taeda. The sequence goes on along the minus strand of APFE030696189.1, from coordinate 22,376 downwards.
TTGAGTTTATATTGAAAAGATTGAGTAGTTTACTAAGCTAGTGTTTTGAATTTTTAATTCAATTAAAAACTTGGTGTAAGAGGATTTACCTAAAATGGAATAAGAAATTATTTTTCATCAAACTCAAATCATAATTTGGGGTGCAAAAATTCAAGTGGAAGTGCAAGTGAGTGAGTACAAGGAAGCATGACAATAGTGATGGAGAGAATCATGAACTCATTTCCTTATTGGAAACCTTACTGGAAATAATTGAGATCAATTCAGTCACAATGACCAACCAAATATTAGAAAATGTTCTTATGTGTTTTCAAGTAACACAAACAAAATTTTATTTGCTTCAAACTTGATCTCAACTATTGAATGATGAAATCAAGGATCTCAACAATTAGGAGTCACTTACATGTGATAAATTAGTTTTTATTCTGAACAACTATATTTACTATGAACAACTATAAATCCACTCATAAGCCACAGCAAGACAATTCAAATTGTATATGACAATGAAATTATACATAATTAAGTTCAATGTGATATTTTCAACTACATGGGGAAGAATTATACTCAACAAAAATCAACATGGTTTAAGATATGGTAGTGAAAACAACTTTCATATCCTATATTACTCCAACTCTCTTAAGTTCGTGATTAGGGTTTTTTTAATAAATAAACATCATAAATCAATGAGGAAAAATTGAAGTGCCAATGTTGTTAAAGAACTAGTAACATGGAAGATCATGTTATGATCTCCATCCTTTACATCATTGCATCAAGTAGATTCATTTATTAGATATATGTTCAAAGCAAAAGAACCTCCAATGTTAGATATTCATTATGGGTGGATCAATCCTTGGCAGTCATCATTAACAAATAATAAGTTATGTTGGTCCTATCAAGTAATTCAATCTCAAGTAAAATAAAATATTACAATGGATAATGAAATGAGAATGGTACTCTCTTGCACCTAAAAGGAGAATTACAATGGTCAAATTCCCATACACCTTAAGGAGGGGGGTGTAGAAATCAAGCGATAATGGTTAGTGCTAATGTAAAGCCACCAAAATAAGCGAATATGGTTAGTGGTAAACCATAAAACACCTACTAAATGGTTAAGGGTAACCCACATGAAAACCCATGTTGTCTCAACTTTAAACTAAAAAATGGGAAATTTGTGATGGTTCTCAAACTTAAAAATTCAACAACATCTAAAAAAAATAAAAATAAAAATAAAATAAAATTTTCGAGATGGGAAACATTAGAAAATGACAAATGGGGGAAATCAATAGCAATAAGACAATCACAAATATTTCATCACTTTAATTATACAATTGGTCTACAAATTAGGGAAGTTTCAACATGGAATAAAGAACTTCAATCGTCATCAAATCGACATTTGGCCCATATCCAACATTGAATCTAGGATTCTCTCATTTATCTTTATATTGTTCAATTAGGATACATTAGGATATGATGTTCAATACCTAAAAGTGTCAAAATGGTTATTGGTCAATTCAAACCACCAAATTTAGAGAGCACTTCCGTGGTGATACTACATGTCTACCAATTAGCAAAAGATGCCAATGTATTCTAACTAACTTACTTGGAAATTATTAGAATGTCAAGTAATTCAGAAATGTTTAGACATTGGTTATTGTCCACTTCCATATTCTCTCTCTTTTTCAGTTCATTCTAAATGATCATCCAACATCCAATTTTGATGATTTTTTAGGAATATTTTTCATTAAAACTTAAATCAAAGGCTTTTAAATGATCAAGTATATCAACTTTCACATTGCTATTTATTACTTAGTTAATATAGAGATATAGGCTTGTGATTGAGGGGGGTAATATTAGCTACAAGGCTTACCTTACCAATCACTAAGTCTTCTTGTCACCTTAAATTGTATTATTCATTTAGGTCAATGGTTATTTATCCTCAAGTGATGATGCAATTCTTTAGTTAAGATTTCCTAGCCTAGTCACCATACAAGGTGTTAAGAACTAGAGAAAATATCTCTAAGAGGTGGCATCACCGTTGCACTATATATTTTTGTAACTTTTGTGTGAATATATTGAGAAGATGGATTGAGGCATTTTTCATCATATTGCTAGTCCCTTCTTGTTTTGTTCTATTTAATAAAATTTAGTCCATATTTTCAAATTGTCATAATGTTGAGCCTACACAAAAAATGGGAGACGTTAATTTTAAGATTCTAGTTGCAAATATCAATATTCAAGGGTGTGAGTTCAAAATAGTTGCAACTTTAGTCCCAAAAATAAGAAGAACAAGAATGTGTGTTACTAGGAGCACCTCTTTTCCAGGGTTGATTTTAAGATTTTGGATGCAATTATACTAGTTGTTAAGTCCACAATTTCAAAGTAGTTGCAATTTTAACCTTTAAAAAACCTTACAGTTGTCAATGCCGTTTTTATTTGGAAGTTTATTTCAAGGGTTAAATTAACAATATTGTTAATGTCATATTTTCAAAAAGGTGGCAAATTTAACCCTAAAAATAAAGACACTGCTACTAGTCGCAACACTTTTTTACTTGGAGGTTTCTTTTGGTGTTTTTAACCAAAAATATGGGTTTTTGCGGCTAGAGTTATCATTTTTAGATCACATTTCTCATCAAATCAGTAACTATATTCTAAATATTTTTTATGAGAGACAAATAAAATATTTGGGACATATCATTTCTGAAAAAGAAATGGGAATAGATTTGGAAAAAATCAAAGCTATAATGGGATGGCCTACACTTAGGAATGTTTCATATGTGAGGTCATTCATGGGTCTTACTAGAAAAGGAAACAATATCAACAGCAATAAAAATGTGATAGCATGTTCCAATTATTGAAAAAAATAAATTTCTACTAGTGCATCGATTCTTAAAATTGATGATGCAAAGCAAGTCTTTGTTCTGTGGATAGATGTTTTCAAAGAGGCGGAAATTGGTGGAATTATCACCAAAAATAAGTATGTCACATGCATGAATCTCAAAAGTGTAAAGAAGATGTGAATAATTATGCCACACAATTTATAGTTTGTTGCCATAGAGTATGCATGAAAATGTGGAGACATTATTTGAGGGAAAGAAAAATTAAGTTAAGAATGAATCATAATGTTCTCATATATTTGTTTCAACAAAAAAATCTGAATGTCTTGCAAACAAAATGGATGCAATTTATTCATGAGTTTGATTTTGACATCAAGCACATTAATGGAAAATAGACCAAAGTTGTTGACGCGCTCAACAAATATTACATGCAATGAATGTTAGAAGATTAGCATGTGTATATTAGATTTGAAGAGAAGAATTCTTGAAGTTCTCATGACATGTGAACACTACATTCAAATAATGAAAGGATTGCAGCAAAAAAATGTACAATGAAAATTTGAAGAGTATGATATAGAAGACAATAGAATTCTTACGCATGAAAATTGAAATTATACTTCTAATTCTTAAGAGTTTGGAAAATTAATCTTGAATGAAATGCATAATGTTCCACATTATAGACATCTTAGGTTCTAAAATAGAATTGAAATAGTAAGGAAACATGATTGAAAATAGATGTTGTTGCATGCATATCAAAGTATATGGAGAATGAGTAAAAGTTAATCATGTATATCCATTAGGTTTATTATAGCTAATGCAATTGTTAGGATTGAAATGGGAGTTAGTTGTTCTTTATTTAACTATCGATTACCAAAATCAATGAGGTGTCTTGAATATATCATGGTGGTTGTGGATAAATTGACATACCCTAGCCATTTTATTCCAATTAAGTCTGTTAGAGTCGGTCTAGTCATCCCTCCATCAGAGATCAAAAATCTTTTCGCATTTCATTTTTAGGTGTCCTATCTCGCTCGATCAGTTGCATTCCGTTAGGAGCATTCCATAAATCTGTCGAAAGGGCTTTGTTATTCATTCCCCTCATGTCTTGTACCTGTTGGCTTAGGTCTTTCCATCAATATTTATTAAAGTCCATGACAGTCAATGTTTGATCTTTTAATGGACAAAGAGTCATGTCAATCATAGGCCTAGGGTTTCACAATTGAGTCATTAAAGTGTCCAAAAGCTAGGAGGACAGAGGGAGGTTCTACACATGTTCTCTATTTCGTGAATTTCATCATCATATCGATGGATTATGACTGTGCTTCAAAACTCTATTTTGAAGAAAAGTCAACATTTTGTCCTTTGTAATAATTTTCAAAAGTTTTCAGTTTTGGAAATCTTTAGGCGCAACCCTGGTCTCCTTTGCCAAATTCCATGTCAGCTATCCCTGCAAAAATTTGCCAAGAATTTCATTGTTTCAGTCAAAAAATCAAAAAGGAAATTAAAAAATAGAGTTGTATTAAAATAGAAAAAGTGCCAATACCAAAACATTACAAAGATGGGTCTTGGAGAGTCAAAAATTAAATCCATGCCTTTATAAAGACATTCTCATGAAGATCAATGTTATTTGTATGCCAAGACCAAGGAGAAAGCTACTCAAAGCAAATTGGTTGAGTTCATGAGTGATTTGGGTGAAGTTGGAGGAAATTTGGCCGGCGCGGCGCACTAGAGCGGCGCACTGGGAGAAAATTTCTAGTGTAAATTTGAACGGGCGCGACGCACTGGGATGGTGCGGTGCGTTGGGTATGTAGTGCGGCGTACACACCTGAAAGCTCGAAAACGTTCCAAATTTCTCCAAATTTCCATTTATTTGCGTGGATTCGCAAGGTAGGGTCGACATCTCAATGTTTCATCCATTTTTGTGCTGAGTGATGGTGGTTGATGCATGCTAATGATTAAAAAAAAAATTCAAACCCTATCATTTTGAATTCCTCACATGTAAACTGCTGCCTAGGGTTTCAAAACTTGGCTGCCACCAAAGTTACTCTTTTCCATTATTTCCTTTGTCCTTAATTCCCTTTGTTCCTTGACTCCATTGTTCCCTATTACACAGTAATTTGTCACTGTCTCCCTGTCAGTCTCCCTACTGTGTCATGAAATCAAATCCATCATGCTCATGCTCTCTGAATTGGCCAAATGACCCTCTTTGCCAAAGTTTATTTGAGCATCGCGACTGTTATTGAAATAACCGCGCTGACTGGCGGCTTCTAGTGCAATTGATGCACTGCCAGCGCGGAAGCACACGGGTTTTCCGCGCTGGTCGAATTTCATAGACAGCGCATCCTCTATTTGTATTAAGTCGCGCTGACATAGTCTCCTCCGTTATCAAGACACGACGTCAGCGCTCCAGTCCAGTTATACACCCGCGCTGATCCTGTTTGGGCGAGTTTGTTCTAACAGCCAGCCTTCCAGATGACTCCAGACCTGGTTGTTGGCCTTGTGAATGTCGCCCTCTATGGCATGTCTGTTCGTCATATGAGCCACCTTTCTTGGAGATAAGCTTATCCTTCCACCATTCATGGAGACTCCTTCTCCTATATAAGCCTCTACCATTGCCATGAGCAGGGAGTTTTGGGGGAATAGTTTTTGACAGAGTGGAATTCATAGTGTTTTTAGTGCTTCTCCTAATAGGCAGTTGGTGTGTTAAGTATGGATTGCTAGAGAGCTTAAGGAAGGTTGTGAAGTCTTGTTGTCTTGTGTGAGAGAGAGAGTTGTTTGTATTGGGAGATCTACCTCCAAGGGTGAATGCTTATGAGACTTGCTGGCTGGACCCTCTTGAGAAGGACTCAACGTCAGAACATTGGTTGTACCTTTCTCTGTTATTGATTAATAAAGAATAGTTGACTAATGTTATGGTTCCATTCTCATTTGTCTTTGTAATGGTTAATGTGAATTACATCCTTTCTGATTGATGTATAGTTGCTTTTGTTAGATTTCACGCTTGTGTTTGTTTTCTCTTTGCCTGTGCAGGTGTCCATCCACGAGGATAGTGGAGGATCGTGAAGACCAGAGAAAAGGAGCGAGAGCAGCATCTCTTTATCAAACAATAGCGCTGGAATCCAAGTAGGTGTTCATTTCCCACTTTTTAATCACAACTAGGAGCTTGCATAGTAGCATTGATTGATTGTTGCTAGACCCGTTCTGGGCTAGTAGGGATCGCCTCTATCCGTAGAGGGGATTTACCTCTCCAACATTCCCCATCCCCTAAAGTTTCTAAACCCCTATCCTAAATTCCCTTTCCCAGAACTTTCAAATGTGAAAAACCTAAACCCTATTCCCATACCTAAATTACTAAATCCCCTCCCATATTTCCCAAACAAATCTCTCCCCAATAATTCCTAATCTCTTGATACAATTTCCCCTTCCTAACAGTCCATGTTTTATTTGTTTTCCCCTTTGGTGGTAGAGTTTGCACACATCACTAAAAGAGAAGTCTAAACAGTTTGCATACAACAGCATATTTTTCTCTAAGGCAGTTGAAAAAAAGCAGTCATGGCATCTGAGCATTCATCGGACTATGAAGTGGAAACCCAAAGTGACTCACCCTTGGAAGAACAGGCATCCCGGAGACCTCATAAAAGTGGCAAACATGTTAGAGAAGAACCAACCACCCTTACAAAATTGCAGGCCTACCCTCTTTCCATGTTTTGTTTCCAGCATCAATTATGCTATGAGTTTCGTCAAAAGGTGGCTAGTGTTCAATTTCATCATGAGCTAGCTCATCTATTCATGATGCACTTACATGGAGATCAAGCTACCTTATCTGGTGTCACCTTCACACTTACACCAGAATCTGTCTCATTAGCAACCGGCATGCTGAAAATTGGAGAACCATGGAACAAGAAGCAGAAGATTGACCGACAGCATTATGAGCCATACATTAAAACCAGTTTCTTGAGGTAACGCAAGAGAGTATTTCCATTCCGATATCTGAAAGATGAATATGCTCCACTAATGAAATTGATCATGAAATATTTCATCTGTGAAGGATGGTTCTCTCGTCTATATGCCTATCACATCACGTTGCTCATGCATTTCACCAGGGTACGGATGATGAACATTTTGTATTTCATTTGTCGGAACATAGAGAGGATGACCACACTTGTGCAACATAAAGCCCCTCAGCAACAACTTAACAGTGTTTATCATTTCGCTCTTATTAAGATTTTGGTGGTTCATCAGCTTGGATTACAGGGCATCACTTGGGATGATTTCATCTATCGTGACTTCTTCAGAGCTTCACAGGGATTATCAGAGGTTAAGCATGAAGGTCGACCCTCTCATCAGTATGAGCACCATGAGACCGCTAGTGTGCCGGTATTCATCACATATCAGAGAGGCACTAGACATTTGTTTGCAGCAGCAAAGCGAGTGTTATCTCCACCCGGGGTGGAAGGGGCCTCGTTTCTGAAATTAGCACCACAGGTACAAGACAAAGTCAAGAAGCCAATGTAGGATGAAGGTCCATCAAGTGAACGAGAGACCGACTTCATTCTCCTTCATGATGATGATACAAATATGGGTCTGCAAAGTGCACAGCTTAGAGAGATCATCCAGGAGCAGCAAACAGAGATCCAAGCCTTATCCCTTGACTTGGAGAGAGCTAAGTGGAATATGAAATACTTGGAGCAGAGGAATAAACAGCTTGAGGATCAGCAAGCAATCATGGAGTTACATAACATCCGCGAGCATCGCCAAGCTGTAGAAAGGAGAATAATTGAGCTCACATCATTGGAGCAAGATATTAATGATGATCAGGAGTCTTGGCTCGAGAGAGTCAACATTTACCTGGAAGGACTGCTAGACAAGGCCGATAAGGACCTTGCATTGCTAAGGCACATGGCTTCCCACTACATGGCATGAAACAAGGTCTGCAAGGCACGAATCAGGAATTTAAAGGCAAAACTAAAGAAGGCAATAAGGAAGAAAAAAAGGAAAAGGGAGCTTGATCATCTTCAAATATTGGCCGGAGCCTCTTTAGCCCAGAATGACACTTAATGAAGAAGCTCCAGCCCAAATTTCAAGAAATTTGGAGCAATTTTTGACATTTTGAAATTTTTGCACTAAAAAATAGGGTTTTTCTCCCTATGCATCACGCCACGTGGTGCGCGCTTTTCCTAGAGAGCTTAAAAATGAAAAAATCTTACATTTTTGGATTTGGCATGAAAAATCATGACTACTGGTGCATGGCCAAGAAGTTTTGGCAATTTTTGAGTTCTCAGGAGGTCAAAAACACTCAAAAATGACCTCACTGCCCCTATTTTGACACACAAGAAGTAGTCTTGGTAGATAGAAGTTTTAGAGGCACAAATGGGCACCAAATTTAGAAATTATACTTGGGTTGGAAAGTAGACAGGTAGGGCTTTCCAAAAAGCACACTTAGGCTCAATTTGAACTTCAGGAAGTGCCTCAAAATCAGCTCCAAAGTGGCACGACGCATACATATTTTGGCGCGACGCAAAGAGGATTTTTCCTCAAATTTTCACCTTCCAGCTCAGAAATTCGACCAGTTTGACTAGTTTTGCTTTGTGATGTAATTTTTGATCTATCTTGATGTAATTGGATAAAAATGATGTAATTTTGGCACTTATTTACTTGTTCTAGAGGATTCATTCACTAAAAAGTGAAAATTTAATGAATGAATCAGTTTCCTACCTTATAGAGGCAAGTTGTTTTGATTGCCTAGATTTTAGTGCTTTGTTTAGAATTGGTTGAAATAGCTCCTACAATGATGAGCTCAACCCCTAGATGCAAGGGAATGGGTTGGGCTAGTCTATATCATGTAATTCCTAAGTCATTTTTAGGGTTGGACACTAGGGATTGCTTTGGCATATCATTGTACATTCTATCTCTGCATTTTGGGCTTAGGAAAGACCAGGGTTTTGTAGCACTATTTGGGATCCATGTGGCTTTGTGTTTTGATGGTGTTCTTCTCTGAGTAATTGTAATTTCATTAGTGTTATGTGTATCATTTTCCTGTCTCTTCTTCTGAATTGGAACAAATGAGTGATTAAGGTAGAATCCATTAACTGCTTTGCTCTGCCTTTGAATTTGTTTAAATTTCTATGTTTTCATCTCTTTAAAGAGAATTATTGAAACTCTCTTGCTATCCTTAGCTCCTCACCAGTCTGATCTATCCATACACTCAATTTAAAGAATCAAAATGATTACCTTCCTTTCCCCAATCAGAACTCTGCAGAAATTGTGCCTCATCCCCAAGCCCAAATTTGCCTTTACCTGTTTCCAGCACAAAACCCCAAAAAACTCAAATCAAACCTTTGTACTTCATACCTAGCCTAAAATTAACTTTTATTTCAGTCATCTTGAGCCCCATCGCTTTTCTTTTGCCGAGATCGACCCAAAGAGAGCCCTCTCCTGTCCTCGTAGGGCTAGCTACGAGGCTGAGCGTGGTTTGATGTGGACCTAGAACCTTGTCTTTTCAGCCTGAGGCAAATCTAGGCTCTAACATAGTGGCGAATCCACTGGGGAAGAAAATGGCTTGCTTGTTGATGTCATTTGTTTTATAAGCTACAGACAGAGCCTGAGGTTATGCCAGGTAGCCTTCGAAACGCTTTTGCTTTGCATTAGCACAAGTAGATAAACGCTGCATCAGTCAATCTCTGGTCTAGTTTGTAATGTGAAACTTGACTTGTAAATCGCCCCAGTACATTTGAGAATTCTAATTTTCTGGATGATAAGTTTAGAATTTGAAAGGCTAAACAGGTTGTTTATGTTCCTTTGATTTCTTGAAATTAACACACTGGCTTCAAAGAGATATACCAAAGCTAATCCAGATCCAAATCCTCCCCCTTTTTACGAAAATCCCAATCTGATTTCAAGAATTGTTCGTCAAGAGAGCTTTGTGACTCCCGTGTTCAAATCCTGTTCTTGCCCTACAATTTTCAAGTATCTTGAAGATCTTGATTTTGATGAAAAGTTTGAATTTTCATTGTTTAAAACCAAATCCGAAAACGCTCTTGAGTCTATCATCCTGAATCCAAACTTTCTTGCTGCTCTAGAAATTGAAAATCCAATAAGTCCATTGAGAATTTCATTCTAAGACAGCTCCAAACTGACATTGAGGTTGCAAATATCATTGATTTCCTAGAATCTGCATCTGCAACTCTTGGAGCTGCCGCAACTCCATATAGTCAAGGGTTCCCACTAAACTGCCTTTCATTCCCACCCTTCCCCCACAAACTACTATTGTTGATCAAAAGTCTGCTGTAAATTCACCTCCATCTACTCCTTCTACATCCAAACTTGCTTCACCGCCACATATACCTCCTCATACACCTCACACATCAGCTGCACCTTCTCCCCCAACATCTCCAAGGCCGATTGCAAATCCACCAAGAGCAATGGTTGCTCGGTTTTCACCTCTCGCACTGCCTCATGTTTTGGGTGACATGCCAGTAGATTATTAGAGTAAAATTCCTTTGCTTGATGGCACTCATCAAAGTACCATGGCTTAGCAACATGTGGACAACATGACGAATTTCTTTGAGCTTCATGAGATTGATGCAGAAAACGTGACCATGATATTATTCGTGCCGACTTTCGCGGGTGAGGTAAGAAAATGGTTTAGAGCTTTGATAGCTAGAAGTATTCCCACATTAGAAGAGCTTCAAATATAGTTCTTGGATTGCTAGGAAGTCAAGAAATATCCTCTTTAGATCACTTCTGAATATACCAAGATCAAGCGGAATGCTGGTGAGTCCGTGCAAGACTATTGTACTAGATTCAATGCAGTTTATAATGCAATTCCTGATGATTTAAGGCCAACTAGAAAGTCATCTTTGCTTAAGTTCCTAGATGGTTTTGATCTGGACATGGCTTATCAATTAAGAGAGAGAGGTCCAGCTACCTTAGAAGAAATGCAGAAAATTGTCATTAGTGTTGAGGCAAATTTGAATGACAAGAGAGCTAGATTGAAAACCGAGAAGAGAGTTTCAATAAAGGAAGAAGCTTCTACCTCATATCAGGTGCTCCGCAAGGTAGAAAAGATGATTCAAAGGTTGACACTTGATAAGCCTGAACCGCAAGTCCAGAATCCCAATTTCCTTGGACAACAACAACCTCAATCCAGGATCAAACAACGTGAGCAGTGAGCACAAGAAACGGAATCACAACAGCAGCAAGTGAAGACATCTCTTCAGCAAAATTTTGTTGGTCCCGAATCAGATGATGAAGACCATGTATTAGGGGAGGAAAATCACTTCTTCACTCCTGATGATATGCCCACCTATATCACTAAAGATGATGAGTATGCAGAAAGTTCAGCTGTGCACCAGGATGTAGATTTTATCTTGGCAAATGACACAGCTCTTGAAGATGATTCAGATGAGTATCAGAGAGGGTATATGCATTCCTTGTCTGCCTAGCAGTGTCAGTATTCATTAAGAAACATAAATTTCCCCATCAATCCAATCCGGAAGAGAAAGGAAGGTCCAACATCTAAGAATGAGCCACCTGTTGCACCAAATAAAGGGAAAGAAGTTGTTGATCCTATGCTTAACAAATCTCCATCAACAAATGAAAGAGTCAATCAGCCAATTGTATCAAAAGATAAAGCTGAGAAGAAAGAGGTTCCAGCCAAAGAGGTAGAGAAGACTTCTTCTTTTTGTTTAGAAAATGAAATTTCTAAATTAAAGGTATCCATTCCTTTGACTGAACTGGGAGGAACAATAGTTATAGAGGTCAAGTTTCCAAAATTTTGAACTTCGATCCAATGTCTGATATGGTGAGTGTGGAAGATGATCAACCTGAAGTGATTTTTGGACCAACATTGAATGGTGAGTCTCCAGATAGCGATGTGCCTCCTTTCTATATTAGTTTGAGAGTGCATGAGTTTGTGTTGCATAATGCTATGTTTGATTCCGGCGCCTCCCACAATCTTATGCCGAAGGCTATCATGGAAAAGTTGGGTTTGGACATTACTAGGAAATACCATGATCTTTATTCATTTGATTCCAGCAGGGTGAGATGTATTGGGCTTATTAAAGACTTGGTAGTTAGCTTGGATCAGATTCCGACAAAAAATGTTTTGATGGATGTGGTGGTGGCGGGTATACCTCCTAGATTTGGAATGCTTCTTTCCAGGTCTTGGGGAGCAAAGATTAAAGGAACTATGCAGCTTGATTTCTCCTATGTGACAATTCCTGCGTTTGGCCAAATGAGAAAACTTTATCGGGAGCATAAAATGAAATACATGATCACAAGCAAGGAGAAACCAATTAATCATCTGATTAATTATGTACATATAGATTTAGAGTCTTTTAATTTGTATTCAGATAGGTTCAATGAGATTGATAGTCAGTTAGTTGCAGCAGATGATATTCCAGAAATAGCAGAGAATGTCAGAGAAGTTTTGAAGAAAGAAAGTCAAGAACAGGGCAATACCATCCAGCAAACAGAAAGGGATAATGGATAGCAAGTAGTAAAATTACAGCAAACAGAGTTTCAACACTTGGAAGAAGAGGAAGATGGCCTATGGACCTATTGAAGGCCCCGAAAATCAGGTCTACAACAAGGGGGATACCTACTTGGTCCAGACCTTGGTTGGCAGCTCCTTATCCGTTTGGTATAGCGGGTCCGACTGGGATATGGGATCAGTTTCCCAATTCAGTGTGTGTGTGTGAGAAAGATGGGTATTCTGTTCTAAATGGAATACTTCTATCCTAATTCTAATCTAATGCTATGCTATTGTATTCTAATAAACAGAAAAACATCAAAATTTATACTAACCCGGGGTGTGATCTTTCTTCTATGCGATCTAAAAAGATTTCAAACAATAACTGGTAATAAAGATCATTCAGCTATTATAAGAAAAGAATTCAATAAAGATGAACTACTTCGTA
>APFE030696182.1:94671-106071 GCA_000404065.3 Pinus taeda | reverse complement strand
AAAGTTATTAAAGTCTAATTTTAAAGTGACTTTAATAAAGTTAATGTAAAATTAGAAAGGAAAAGTGACTTTGGAAATAAATGACTAAGTGGGGTGAATTAAAAAATAAAAAGTGAGATTTAAATGAGCATTTAATCTCAGCCCTAGACCTCAATCTATTTCAGCGATTGGATTTAGAGGTTACCCAAAAGTCACTTAGGATTAGATTAAAGGAGGAAAAGGAGGCAAGAGGTCATTCATTCTTTCATGAGCAGATTGAGAGAATGAGAGCAAGAGAGCAAGGGAGATTTCTAGACAAGGAGGAGAAGGAGACAGCAATTTGGCACACATTCCAAGGTAGCAGTTGAGCAGATTTGTACAGTTGATTCAGCACACAGTGAAAGGCTGATTTTGGCACAATTTTCTAGAAATCCGCATAGCTGGTTTGCACAGAAATCGAGGAGTGGTTTGCACAGAAATCGAGGATCAGTTTGCTGTTTTTTTTTCTGCATGCAAATTGAGGTCCATACAGTGCATTTATTGCAGTCCGTACAACGCATTTAATGCAAGCCGTACAACAGCATTTAAGGCTGAAAGTGGGCACGAAAATCAAGGAGACCGTACAACATTTATTGCTATCCTGTTTGCTCTAATTTCTAGTTTGCTGTGAGGCACGGGAAAAGAGATAAGTTGTAAATTTGTTTGCTGATTTTTTTGCTAAATATTTCTCGCTGTAAAAAATGCATTTTCGGAAATAAAGAAGAGCTCTCGAACTGGTTTTCCCCAAGAGTTGTAGGGGGTTTTTCCAGGGTCACATTGACCAAAAATCACTGTGTTCAAATGTGTTAAATGACTGTTTGTACCTGCTGATTTTTATTCTGCATTTTCCACATTCTGTAAAATTTCCAGAATTTTGTTTTCAGCAAAAAATTATTTTTTCAGTTGTTGAATGTATGGATATGGGAAAGGGCATTTAACTATATGGGAGAAATAAGGTGAAACTGAAAACTGGGGTTGGAATAAGAAATTTCTACAAGTGTAAGAGGGAGATGGCCTCTGAGTTTGAAATGAAGGATCTTGGTTTGATGCATTACTTCCTGGGATTAGAAGTGTGGCAAAGACCCTGTGAGATTTTTCTTTCTCAAGGAAAATATGTCATGAAACTGTTGGAAATATTTGGCATGGTAGAATGCAAGTCCCTAACCACACCAATGGAGATGAATTTCAATAAGTTATGTGGAAATTTTGTTGGACCTTACTTGGCGAGCCCTTCTGAGTATCAACATTTAATTGGAGCTTTGATGTTCCTAGTGAACACCCATCTAGACATGTTTTATAGTGAACACTGAGTCAATTTATGACTAAGCCTCTTCATGCACACTGGGTTGCTTCCAAGCACGTATTGAGATATTTGCAAGGGACAATCAATTTTGGTTTGAGGTATACTTCCGGAGACATGAGACTATATGGATACTTTGATGTTGACTATGCCGAAAATGTTATTTACAAGAAGAGCACATGAGGGTGATGCTTTAATTTGGGTTTTGCCATGATATCTTGGATGAGGAGGAAGCAGAAGTCCATAGCTTTGAGTATGTCAAAGGCATGTTGATTTGTGATAGCATCGAATGTGCCCTAGCCATGAAAATTGGTGGAGAGGCTAAAGCACATGAGATCTCCAAAACCTAGAAATTGTTTTGGGAAATTCCATTTGGATGAGGAGTTATTAAAACAATTAATAATTTTAATGGGTTCCTAAGTCTAAATTTAGGAAAATAACAATATTAATGGGTATTAATAAAGATAAGGATGAGAAGCTTCTAAGAGACAGGGATCAAGTCTATTTTAATCTTAGCCATTGATTAGGGACTTAATTTTGGTCATTGATTCATCAACAGGAAAAGTATAAGAGAAGATTTGAGGGTCATTTGGAGAGACACCAACAGATATTTATTCGATTTTCCGAGAGAAGGAAAATTGATTTCAGAGGGCGAGTTGCAGGGTGGAGGAAGAGGGGGTGATTAACAGCAGTCTGGAAGCTCAGAAGAGGTGATGCAAGGACTCTGAGAGACAACATGGAGGGAGACGCAGTGGATGACGCAAAGAAGGATAGAGCAGCACAGAGCCAAGCGGAATGATGTAGGGCTGACGCAGTAGGGAAAGAAAGTCCTCCAGTGTGTCAGAAAGTCTCGAAGAAAAGTATAAAGTGTTTTCTCCCAGTGTCTATGCAATTTTTTTTTGTAAAATCGATTGTTGTTGAAGATTAATAAAACCATCCTCTGCTACATCGGTTTTCCCGCATTGGGTTTTTCCGTGGACAATTGTCCAAAAATAATTGTGTTGATGTGTTTGATTCTTGTGCATGTATTTGTTTATGTATAATGGTGTGATATCTGTAGTCGAATTTATTTAATATTTACTGAAGGGATTTCATAAATAACTTATTGGAAAATAAGTAGGTAAAATAAATTAGTTGTTGCAGTAATAGAATTTTTGTTTAGAAATTTCACATGGTATCAAAGCAAAGATTCAGAGACAGGAAGGGAAAATCAATTTCGATTTCTCTATGTTGGCTTCCAGATTGGAAGAAGAAGTTGCTTGCGTAGCAAGCTCTGCATCATTAGGGGTATGGTATATAGACAGTGGAGCCTCCTGGCATATGACAGGAATCCGAGAATGTTTCTCAGATTATCAGGAGGAAAGAATGTATTTTCAGATCACCATGGGGAATAAGGCAAAGTGTACTCCAGTAGGGAAGGGTACTATAGTTTTTCAAACAGAAACAGGAGAGCAGTTCTGAGCTACCAATGTGTTGCATGTGCTAGGACTGGGGATGAACTTACTTTTTGTATCTCAACTTCAAAGCAAGGGCTATGACTTTTTCTTCATTAAGGAGAAAGTATACGTCAAACACCTGGGTTGGAAAAAGAAGGTACAGATCGGAATAAGAGGTAACAGGTTGTACAGGTTGCAGCTAGAATCACCAATGGCACTGATAGGCAGTAATGGAAACAAGGATTTGAATGAACTATGGCATAGAAGGATGGGACATTTACACCATGGGGCTCTGAGAATTCTCAGGAAAACGGTAACAAGAGTTCCAGATCTTAGTACAGAACGAGATGATGTATGCAGCGGCTGTGCTCTGGGCAAGTATGCCAAAGCAGCGTTTCCTAGAAGTAACAAAAGGGCCAAGAGTGTACTAGGATTTATACACTCAGATATCTATGGACCGATGTCCACAAAAGCTCTTAGTGGTGTCGAATACTTCGTCACTTTCATCGATGACCATTCTAGGAAGACTTGGATCTATTTTTTGAAAACCAAGGATGAGGCTTTTTGTCGATTCAAAGATTTCAAGGCTCTAGTAGAGAATCTAACAGGAAAGAAAATAAAAGTGTTGCGTTAGGGAGGGCATCAGAAGAGAGTGGACAACTCCCTACAATCCGGAGCAAAATGGAGTAGTAGAAAGGAAGAATAGGACTATTGTGGAAGCAGCTAGGGCTATGATGTATGATCAGGATAGGCCAAAATTCCTGTGGGCAGAAACATGCAGCACGACAGTTTATGTCCATAATAGAACTCCTCATAGGGCATTGGGAAAGATTACTCCAGAACAGGTCGTCACCAAGAAGACACCTGAAGTTAGTCATTTCAAGATATTTGGGAGTTTAGCATATTGTCGTGTACCTGAGGAGAAGAGGAAGAAATTAGATCAAACCACAGAGAAAGGATATCTTGTGGGATATAGTGAGAATGCTAAGGCATATAGAATTTATCTTCCAGGGAACAAGAAGGTAGTAGTTTGGTGAGATGTGAAGTTGATGGAAGATAGGGCCTTCAGAAAATCTCGAGAAATGCCCTTCGAGCAATCAAAAGATGAGTCGTTGGTCAAACCACTTCAACTAGCGGAAGCTAGTACAAGAAATCCTCCTTCAGAACAGGAGGAATCACAAGAAGAGGAAGAGTTAACAAATCACCTACTACCAGAGGAAGAACGAGCCGGGAACTTTGACAAATTCTACGAGATGTAGAAGATTTCATTGGTGCACCCAGGAACAGTAAAAGGGAGCGAAGACAGCCAGATAGATATCAAGCCTTAATAGCTCAGGTTGGGGAACCTTCCAATTTTCAGGAGGCCACTCAGCATCATGTTTGGATAGATGTGATGCTAGAGGAATACAACTCTATAATGGTGAATGATGTTTGGGAAGTAGTGCCTAGGCCTTAGGATAGATCAGTGGTATGTTCGAGATGGATCTACAAGATTAAATATGCTGCAGGCGGCAATGTGGAAAAATACAAAGCCAAGTTTGTGGCTAATGGGTATGCTCAGAAGGAAGGAATAAACTACGAAGAGACCTTTGCCCCAGTACCCAACTATACATCTATTAGAACCGTGTATCTCTTGCAGCACGATGGGGTGGGAGATTCATCAGATGGATGTCAAAACGACATTCTTGAACAGGGTGATAGAAGAGGAAGTATACATTGAACAGCCAGAAGGCTTTGAGATGCATGAGAATAAATATCATGTATGCAGATTGAAGAAAGCCTTGTATGAGCTCAAACATGCACCTAGAGCATGGTATGGTCGAATTGATGGCTACTTGCAGAAGATGGGGTTCGTTAGGAGTGATGCAAATCCCAATCTCTACTATTTGGTTGTAGAGAATAAGCCTCTAGCCCTAGTATTATATGTGGATGATCTCTTCCTGACAGGATCATCCAGGCTCATCAAAGATTGCAAGAAAAATCTAGCGACAAAATTCGACATGAAGGATTTGGGAAAGATGCATTATTTCCTGGGGTTAGAAGTTTGGCAGCAAAAGGGTGAGATCTTCCTTGGACAAGGGAGATATGCTATAGAAATCCTAAAGAGATTCAGGATGCAAGACTATAGGCCTATGGCTACTCCAATGATCACCAACTGGAAGAAAATTGATGCATCAGGAGACCAAGATGTTGATCCTGCCTTATACAAGTAGCTCATAGGGTCCTTGATGTATCTGGTCAATACTAGGCTAGAAATTTGTTACGTTGTGAACACCCTTAGTCAATTCATGGTGGAACCTAAGAGGGCGCATTGGGCAACAGCCAAACATGTTCTCAAATATATATAGGGAACAATCGAGTATGGACTATTGTACACCAGAAGTAATGATATCAGACTGAGTGGGTTTACTGATGCAAATTGGGTTGGGAGTTTAGTAGATCGGAAAAGTACCTCTAGGTACTGTTTCAACATTGGATCATGGATGACCTCCTCGTGTAGTAGGAAACAAAAATTTGTAGCTCTAATCTCAGCTAAAGCAAAATATATGGCCGCTAGCACAGCTTCGTGCAAAGCAATATGGCTTAGAAAATTGCTTGTGAACCTATTCAAAAGAAGGATGGAGGCGACCAGGATCATGTGTGATAATCATAGTTGCATCAAGCTCTTTGAGAATCTAGTATTTCATGATCGGTCGAAGCACATTGATATTCGATGTCACCTTGTCAAAGACTGTGTTGAATGAGGAGTTGTACAGTTGAGCTACACTCCTACAGGAGAACAGGTGGTAGACATCCTTACCAAGGCCCTTGGAAGAACAACGTTTGGTTATTTCAGGGAGAAGATGGGGATGGTAAAGAATCAATTTCAGTAATAGAAATGGATAAGTGTCAGGTGTTGCAGTGCAACAATTAGCTTTGTTATGGGCAGCATGATGCAGCATTTGAGAGAGAGTTGCAGTGCAGATGCAGCGTTGGGAGGAAGGATCAGCAACAACATGGATGTAGAGGGAGCTGCAGTACAGATGTAGCAGTGGTAGTGGCAGTGGCAGAGCCGTGGGCAGCAGTACAGAATGGCAGCAGTGCAGTGGATGTAGGGCAGCAGGCCCAACATCAACACAGGTACCGGTGTTGGAGGATCAGTGTGATATTTAGTGGTGGAACATTACTAGAGCACATTCCTCGCTAAGAGGGAGTGTTAATTTGGGATAGCATCAAATGTGCTCTAGCCATGAAAATTGGTGGAGAGGCTAAAGCACATGAGATCTCCAAAACCCAGAAATCATTTTGGGAAATTCCATCCGGATGAAGAGTTATTAAAATAATTAATATTTTTAATGGGTTCCTAAGTCTAAACTTAGGAAAATAAAAATATTAATGGGTATTAATAAAGATAAGGATGAGAAACTTCTAAGAGACGAGGATCAAGTCTATTTTAATCTTAGCCGTTGATTAGGGACTTAATCTCGGCCGTTGATTCATAAACAAGAAAAGTATAAGAGAAGACTTGAGGTTCATTTGGAGAGGCACCAGCATATACTCAGTATCCTAAGGAAACTCGATTTTCAGAGAAGGGAAATTGATTTCAGAGGGAAATTTGCATGGTGGAGGAAGAGGGGGTGATTAGCAACAGTCGGGAAGCTCAGAAGAGGTGATGCAGGGACTCTAAGAGGCAGTGCAGAGGGAGATGCAGTGGATTA
This sequence comes from Pinus taeda, assembly GCA_000404065.3. NCBI lineage: Eukaryota > Viridiplantae > Streptophyta > Pinopsida > Pinales > Pinaceae > Pinus > Pinus taeda. The sequence continues at coordinate 99,619 of APFE030696182.1, read as the reverse complement.
TGCAGAGAAGGACAGAGCAACGCAGAGCCAAGCAAAATGATGCAGGGTTGACGTAGTAGGGAAAGGAAGTCCTCCAGGGTGTCAGAAAGTCTCGGAGAAAAGTCTCAAGTGTTTTCTCCCAGTGTCTATGCAAAATTTTTCTGTAAAAGTGATTGTTGCTAAAGATTAATAAAACCCTCCTCTATTACACCATTTTCCCGTATTGGGTTTTTCCGGGGACAATTGTCCAAAAATAATTGTGTTGATGTGTTTGATTCTTGTGCATGTATTTGTTTCTGTATAATGGTGTGATATCTGTAGTAGAATTTGACTGGCATCTGATTAGCAGAGAATCTCATGTTCCACGATAAGTGCAAGCATATTGAGATCAAATATGACTATATTTAAGATATGGTGTAGAGAGGAGTCATGAGACTTCATCACATATCGACCGATGAGCATATAGCAAACATACTCACCAAGGCTTTGCCGAAAGGTAAGTTCAGCAACTTGGACTGATTGATGTGACCCTCCTAGTTAGGGGTCCCGGGTGATCAAGGACATTGAGTTATGCTAGCTCCCCCTATTTGAGCTCACATGGAGAGGAATTGAGCCAAAGAGCTCCTGGGGTTGAGGGAACTCTAGACAATAGGATAGTATGTGATACTTACCTCTACTGTAAGTGGTATCCTGCCTATTGTCTGACAATAGGATAGTCTATGATTCTTGTCTTCCATGGTAAGTCGTATCCTGCCCATTGTCACTCATTAGAATTGACAGAGCATACCCCGTTTGGCATCCTGTGCACAAGTTGGCCTTGTTGGGATTGTTTTCCCACCTATTTGTCCAATGGGTGTTGGCTACTTGAGCTAGGCGTGATCCTTACCATTTGTGGTAAGTAGTATCCCGCTCAAGTTATGGGATGCAAGTGTTCTACCATTGACTCTTTAGGGTCAGGTTGGGAAGATCAACAGACAATAGGATAGGTTGTGATCCTTACCTCACGGTAAGTAGTATCTTACCTATTGTTACAGGTCAATAGGATAGAGTGTGATCCTTACCCTTGTGGTAAGTCGTATCTTGTTTATTGTCCTTGGATAGAGGGCGATAGCTTGAGCTCCCTAATGATGTCAAATTCTTCTTATTTTGGATTCTAGAGTGTTCAGTAGATGATCAGAGATGACATTTGACTTGATGATGACGAGACATTTGAGATAGAACATATGATGCAGTCAGAAATTTCTCCCTAGTTGAGAGGGAGTGTTAATTTGGCAGCTCAGAGTCAAATTCCCTCTGTTGGACAACCTTCCTCATCCAGAGATGACCCTTTTTGCTCTTGGAAGAATTTAATTTGTTCAAGGAAAAATATATTTTTAATGTGAAAATCCACATGTGCACAAAAGTTCAGGGTGGCCTAAAGACAAAATTGGGCCTCCAAAATTACATATAAATACAAGTCAAGTAAACCTCATTTGGACACACCTCACGTTTTCTTCTTCTCTTATGGGTTCGTATAAGTCTGAAAATTGTAGGTCTTTTTCACATGTGCGAATAGGAGAGAAAATTTTAGAAGGGCTGAAACTTGTCTTTGACACCACACAATCTAGCAGGGGTCCTGAGAGGGGTACATAACAGACAACTACTAAACAAAATGACAACAATGGGACAAAGACCCACTATCACCTCAATGACCAGTCAATGTCCCTTGCTCTTTAAGGACTTTCATCGATGGGAGGAGTCCTAGTATAAGGGAAATCACTTGAATGATAGGATCAATGGCAAGGTGTGGTGTGATTTTGAAGCCCATTCCAAGGAGAGGCTCAAATATAGGCTCAATTGCTTCAAAGAGAAGCTAATGGCTCTCCAAGAAAGGCCTATGAAGAGACCTAGACCTAGGAGGAAAGGTTGTTTAATCACAAGCGATACTCCTTGACCAAATATTTCCTAAAGATGCAAGGCCTTCCTTTAGGGATTTGTAAGATAACAACCATATAAAAGTTCGGGACCACACGAGAACTATATAAAATCCAAGCAAGACCTAGGGCTAGAAGGTGATCTTCAAGGAGATATCTAGGTCAAGCAAAGATAAGAAATTGCCAAAAAAATAATTAACTTCCTTTGAGTTTTCAAGAGGAAATGACCTTTGGAATGCCAATAACCAAAGAAGTTTCAGGCTAGAATTGATGATGGAGCTAGGGCTTGAGATTTCTCTCAAACTAGCCACAAGAATTGCCTGAAATTTGGAGGGCCAATAGAGGACACTATAGCGCAGTAGACTACCAATTTTCACTCAAAAAGACCCCTCCTAAAGAAATTCGCACTAGGCCCTAGTTGATCTTCTAAGGTTAGGGCAGAAAAATGGAAAAAGAGAGAAAGGAAGGGGTTTTAGCCTTTAGGTTGATCAACTAGAATTAGGATCAGTTCCTTATCAATTGGAAGAAATGGAGTCAAGATTTTCTTTGATGAAGGAATTTTGGCTTTGTAAAGGAGACCTATGCAGCTTTCGCTAACCCTAAGAGGCAACAACTTGGTTACAAGAGGTATTTATACTTCATTTAGCAAAGGTTGATGGATATTTGAGGATGAAACAAGCAAAATGAGCCTCTAGGAACATTCATTCACATTATCTAATGTGTAATGCATGCAATGCCTCAAAATCCTAGCGTTTTCATGAATTCACATTTAATTAGGGCACACGTAATATTATGAAAAGACATTCCTTACATTAGACATGTAACAAAGGAAAGATATAGCATCAAAACAACGCTTACAAGATAATGTGACTATATCCATCCATCAATTAGATAATTGCAATTAGAAGGTCCAAGGCAAGATAGTGAAAATCCAGAACATCAAAATGCATCAATAACATCCAATTTTTCCATCAATTGCATGTCTAAATTCTTTTTACAAGAGAAAATCTCAATCCAAATGATGATGAGTTACAAATGAGGCTCTCCTTTAATTTATATGAGTGTCTCACAAGCTCGAATGGTATAATTAGCCCTATTAGGCCCCTAAAAATAATTTTAATATGCAAATAACAACCCAATTGGTGATAAGCCCACCAAATAGCTCAAAAGTATAAAATAAGCCTTCCTAATGAGGCTGAAATGATAAAATAATGGTGCAAAGGGTCGTTGGAAGGCCAAGATAAGTCCTCCATGTGTGATGATAAAGAGAAGGGCTCTCCAAATGATGACCAAGGGGGTGACCCCTTAGTTTCCAAGCAAAACATTTGTGGTGCTCCCATGTGGCTGTGGGGCACAATCCATGGTCTCATGGATCTCCAACTGGATCAAACATGTCGATGCTCCATAAATAAGGGCTAGAATGATGACACATGCCCTCCCATGTCTCTCCGGATGAGACAACACCACACCTCATCTGGGCCCTGGATTAGCTGCCAAGTGTCAGATGCAAGTATGTAGTCGGTTGAGCAATGTGGTCCAAGTGCATCATCATCTCTATATAACTAGTTCACGAGCAAGAAATATGTGGTGCTGAAGAAGCCCATGTGTGGAAATCAACTCTCTACTGTAGTGGAGTCCCATGGCTCTCAACACTCACCCTACAAGTGCCATTATGACGCTATGGAGGGCTTAGACCCTGTATAGGGAGACCAAGTCCAAATGGAGATCCACTTGCAATCTTGTATAAGATCCAATGCATCTCCTCACCTTCTAGTACAACAATCCATGTAATGTCCCCAATTTTGATTTTTCATCTGAGGGAGTGAATGGAGTTTATTGGAGAGGTGCTAAGCATAGCACAATTTTTTAAATTGAGCATTAGATAGGTTTTTGGTGTTTGGGACTTAGGAAAAATAGAAAATTAATTTGCTAGTGGAATGTGGGGGCCACACCTATAAGAAATATACACCACTTAGAGAGAAAATCGAATTGCTAAGGGAAGGAGGTTGAAATATTGGATGGAGGGACCCACATGAGGAGGAAAGAAAGGATTATAAATAGAAGGAGCATGGAAGCTATTGGGGTCTTTTGTTCACTGAATCATTCATCTATTTCTTTTGTTGCTCAAGTTGTTTAGCTGGGTCACAAGTGTTACTTAGCACAAAGTTCTCCAAGGGGAGAACTCACCCTTCTTTCGATGGACTTCGAGTACCACCCTAGGGAGGCAAGCTATTGCTAATATGGTGAGAAGGATTGTGGAGTATTGTAGCACATTTCAGCAGATTCCTTCTACCAATTCATACTCTAGGGAGGACACAATAGAGAAATCGTACCACTCATTTCTGCTAACTTCCAAGGGTGTTTCGCTAGGAGAAAATTAGTGGAGTTTCTTGAGGGGGAGCCTAGCCATAGTGGATGTTTTTGGTGTTGGAGATGACTGCTATTGAGGGGAACAAATTTATCTTCCTATGGCTTTCGTAGGGGGTCACTAGACAACATTTTTGTGGAGTTGGGTTCAGCCATTTTGTGCTGGAACTTGATGTGAAAATTCTCACCTACATCTGGGAAAATTTCTTTTATCATTCTTATTTCCGATTGAGGATAAATAAAGAGAATTTCAACAAATTACATCATTGGGGGACACCCAACAAATTACATCACTTGGATCACCCAAAAGTCACTTGGAGTTATATTAAAGGAGGAAAAGGAGGAAAAGATCATTCATTCTTTCATGACCAGATTGGGAGAAGGAGAGCAAGAGAGCAAGGGAGATTTCTGGACAAGAAGGAGAAAGAGGCAGCAGTTTGGCACACATACCAGGCAGCTCTTTAGCAAAATCAGAACAACAGAAAGACAAGCAGAACAGTAGCAAGAACAAGCAGAAAAAGCTGTTTTTTGCTGAAAACTGAGAAGTTTCCAGGTGGTCTGTTGGGCTGAAAACGGATAAGTTTGCTTGCTAAAAAAAAAATTATTTTGTTGAAATTTTCTTGCTATAAAAAGACATTTTTCAGAAATAAAGAAGAGCTCTCAAACTGGTTTTCCCCAAGAGTTGTAGG
>APFE030696182.1:83740-94537 GCA_000404065.3 Pinus taeda | reverse complement strand
TTTATATGTTTAAGTCATTAGACCAAGTAAAATATTATAAATAAAATCTTATTATTATAAAATTTTGTTCGGTTGGATCTACATAGTCCATGCATAGATCTGCGGCATCGATCATACGATGATTCTCTGCAGTATAGATCATACGGTTCGGTTCGGTTGGATCTACATAGTCCATGCATAGATCTGCGGCATAGATCATACGGTGATTCTCTGCGGCATAGATCTGCGGTGATCATTCTATTGATCAGATCTATTCTTTACATTCTCTGCGGTTCTACGGTGATTCTCTGTGGTTCTACATTCAAATATTATCATTATTTGAATGTGTGTGGCTCTGCCGTCTCTTATCAACGCCTGCTCTGCGGTAGATCTGGTTCTTATCAACGCCTGCTCTGCGGTGGCTCTGCCATCTCTTATCAACGCCTGCTCTGCGGTAGATCTGGGTCTTATCAACGCCTGCTCTGCGGTGGCTCTGCCGTCTCTACCATACATATAATCTGCGATAGCTCTGCGGTAGATCTGCGGTATCATACATACATATAATCTGCGGTAGCTCTGCGGGCACGTAGTTCGCTAAGGATCTGGTGCAGATCTGCGATATGGCTCTGAGCTTTGCAAAAATAATTAGTGGCTCATCGGCCTCTGGAGGGCAATCTCCTGCCCATATCGTGAGTGAAGCCCCAGCTCCCACTATCCAAGTGGTCTAGGACTCACTCGATGAAGCTTTGAAGTTCTCTGAAAGTGCCCTAATTTGTCGGTTCAATGGTTTTTGGCCGCGGCTGACAGCACTCCACAATTGGATCTCGGAGGTATGGAAGCCTATCATTTCTGATGAAATTAATATATACCCCTGTGCTAGAGGTTTCTTTATAGTAGATTTTGAAAATCCTGAAAGCAGACAATGTATTCTAGATTCCGGCCCTTGGTTTTGGGAAAAATCAGGCCTATTCATGAAACCATGGAACCCATCATTCGATCCCTCTACAGCAGTGATAACCTCAGCACCAGTTTGGGTGAGATTGCCAAGCCTACCCTTGCATCTCTGGAATCTCTCCTCGCTAAAAGCCATCGGAAATGCAATTGGGAAATTTTACTGCAGGTGCCCAGAAACAGAGGAATATGCCAGAACCACCTATGCACGGATCTGTGTGGAAATGGATTTCAGTGCCGGATTCCCAGCTGAAATAAACCTAACAAGTAAAGACTATGTGTGGAACCAGAAGCTTGATTATGAAAGTGTCCTCTTCAGATGTCGATCGTGCTTTGAGATGGGGCATCTAGCCAAAAATTGCCCAAAAGCCTCTGAGAAAAATTTTGCTAGAAAAAACCACCACAGATCTACATGGTGGGAAGGAGCACAAAAAGAACACTACACTGTCATCAAAGAAGAATATTCTAGAGAAAACTCTGAGTCACAAGAAATCAAGGAAGAAAGAAACAACTCTCAAAACAAGCAAGGAGAAAGCCTGCCCCAACAAATCAACAGTTATGAGGATTTGAATACCGCAGAAAATAAATCTTCATTTAACAGCGAAGCAGATCTTCTAAACCAAACTTCTTCTCCGACTATTTTCAAAAGAACGAACACAATAGATCGCGAAGCTAAGACACCAATGTCCCAAGAACCAGAAGAGATGAAGGAGATGCAAGACAAAGGAAGTTGGAAGACCGTAGAGAAAAGAAAGAAAGCTACAACGCCAATCTCGCCAAGAAAGACGAGGAGCCAGACAAGTAAAAATTAAGAAAATTGTAGGTCCGATAGACCAATTTGGTCTCAGTGGACGTTAACCATCATCATCATCATCATCATAATTATTCTTAGTAATGATTAAGCTATATTTTTAAGTATACATTTTAATAGATTATTTCAATAAAATATAAAATCCTATTATTATAAAATTTTGTTTAATGAAACATTGTTGACTTATATAATTATTCTTAATAATGATTAAGCTATATTTTTAAGTATACATTTTAATAGATTATTTCAATAAAATATTAAGTTATACATTTTTATTTATTATTAGATTTATCTAAATTTAATAGGTTTACTAGGTGGAGTAAGTTTAATATATTGATCTAGGTCTATTAAGTTAACCAAAGTTTGGAACCAAAATTGGTGTAGGAAGACCTAGAAAAAAAAATGGAGAGTGCGGGCGAATGTTCTTTCGACCTAGGGTTTTTTGCTACCAACGCAACCGTCGCAGGTCGGATCTCGCTAAACTAGAGGAGCTTCCATGGTTTCAAACTCTGGGGGTCCACTAACGTCCCTCGTGGTGGTGCTTCTGTGGGGTAAGGAAACCAGAATTTTCTTAGGCGCGGCCAGGCGACGAATGGGCTGATTCTTGAGGCCCCCTGCAGACCTGAATGGCGAACTGTGCCCTCGTCTTTGATCACATACTTGGACCAAGCAACCTCAACACAATCCGTCCAAGATCTCTGTCCTGGTGTGCACATTGGGTGGAATGTGGGATGCGCTGGGGTTTCTATATACATCGGCCATCGTGCTCAGCGCCTGCACACATTCGACGCAATTTCTCAATGGCCTACATCCCTTTGTGCTGGTCCTCGAAGGGGGGCTGTGCTTGAAATACAGGCCATCCCTGTACATGCAGGGATACTAGAACTCAACCGACTACAAGAAGAGTCAGTGGCCGAAACCAACATCTCTACAAAACAAAATTGGATCCAGGCAGGAATTGGAGATTTTCATGCAAGAAAGAAGCATCTTAAGGACCCCTGGCGGAAGACAGTCTCACTGCACACAGCCATAGATTGAGCCTGGCTTCTCCAGATCTGGAATGAGGCAAGGAAGAGGTCTTATCTGTGTATACCATTAGGGCAACCTCCTTTCTCGCATCTTGAGGCAGCAAAATGTCATGGGCAACTAGAACATCCAGAACCCAGCCAACAGGTAACATCAACTTGTTTTCAGATTTTTATTAAACCCCCTGTGGGAAAAACCATTCTAGTGTGGGTACATGCAGAAAGCACCATTATGCAGTTGAAACAGCAAATATGGGCATTGATGGGATACCCTGTTCAGATCCAACATTTGGTCAGTGGTAGGTGGTCCCTTCAGGATAGCAAAACCCTGAACAACTACGATATAAGCCCCGAAACAACCATTGCTTTAAACCTTAGGCTGAGAGGAGGTGCTCTGCCCTAGGGACATCCAAGCACCACAGGAGGAGACAAGGGGAAAACTCAGCAACAACCCAAGGGAGGCTCCTCTTACAAAAACATCTTACAGGGTAACAGAGATCCAAGGTTCCCTCCAAATCAAGGTGGACATACACCTAGGCCATACATAGTAGATGAGCTAGGGCAAACCCTAGCAATCAACATTGATTCTACAGGACTAGAAGAATACGTTAAGACATATGAAACTCAGGCCCTAATCTGTCGATTTAACAGTTTTTGGCCAAAGTCATTGGATCTATTTCACTGGATCTACACCAGTTGGACCATGGAATGTGATATACATCTATGCTCCAAGGGGTTTTTCATTGTTAAGCTCGCATCCACGGAAGCTAGAGATACAATCATCAGTGCAGGGCCTTGGTTTTGGGGAACATCGGGTCTTTTTATGACCCCATGATTTCCAGATTTTGATCCAAACAAAATGATTGTCTCTAGAATGCCGGTCTGGGTCCGCCTATATAACCTTGCTCTTCACTTTTGGAGTGAACACGTTTTGGAAGGAATTGGGAACAGCATAGGGAAATATATCAAAACAGATCTGGAGAGGATTGAGGAGAGGATCTACACCTTTGCACACATTTGTGTGGAAGTTGATCTAAGTAAAGGACTACCGGAAAGTATAAGGCCGGTATACAAGCAACAAAACTGGTTGCAAGGACTAGACTATGAAAACACTGCTTTTAGATGCAAAATTTTTAGGCTAACAGGACACTTGCAAAGTACATGCCCAGAAGTGAAGAAAGCAAATAGTAAAAAGAAGCAGAAAGGGAAGCAGAGAAAAGGGTGGCAATTCCTCTCTCCTGACTCAGAGGACGACGAATCAGAAGTAGAGGAGGAAGATACCCCAACAGAGAATACTGAGCCTACCCAAGGAGAGGAAACCCAAAAGGAAAACATATCAGCCAACAAGGTTTCACAACTCCATTCAAATCAAGCAGAGAAGACAAGCGAGGATCTGAGTATGGGAGGGATCAAACGACGTCACCCCTCAAATACTTCAGACTCAGACAAGGATACAGCTCCATAGAAAGATGAAACACAGTTAGTCCTAGCAACGATTGAGCCCACCCAAGGTGAGTGGCGCAAGGTCGAAAAGAAGAAGGGGAGAAAAACTTGAGGTGTGAGTCTTCTACTCACTCCCTGGAACCAGTTTTTCTGTCCTTTACTCCATTCCTTTTTCTTTTTCTTTCATTCTCTCTGAATGCATGGTAGCCTTGCTACGTCGCATTGTGTGCAAAAGCACTCGAGCCCAATGGGCATCTTCTGAAAATGCTTCAATGCAGATGCTTAGTGTAACCTTTCATTTTTATAAATAAAATGTTACTGATTTTTTCTGTGGAAAAAAAGTTAACCAAAGTTTTAATTAGGTTTACTGAGTTACATTAAGTTGATATAGATTTTATAAATAAATAAATAATATGCATTATGTAAAGACAAATAGTCAATTTTAAATATTTGATAAAGTAAAAGTTTTTATAAGAATAATAATTTTAATAATAAAATTAGTAGTAATAATATTAACGCAATAATAATAATATTAAAGTTTAAGTTTTTTTTAATAAGGTTATCAACAATTTTTAATAATATTGTTAATAAAGTTTAATGATAATGAGGTTTATTGAGGGCAAAGGTTCGTATTGCTCAATTAAGAACCAAATCACATCAACTTCGACGTGAAACAAGATGGTGGAAAAGGCATAAAGAAGCTTAAGAAGAATGAGTGTGTACATTCTTCACGTCTAGGGCAATGAAATTAGAAAAAATATTTCATTTTGGAATGTGACGTGTTCAAAGACATCAGAGAAAGTTATGGGAATATGTTACCATCAATTTCTTCGCATTGTCTTTTAAGCGAGGGGATCGTTTGAAGGTTGGCCAGCTCATCATCAATTTGAATAAGAAAATGATTGAATTTCCAAAGGCGAAAAACAGGGAACCGATGGACCCATATACTATTTTAGGTCTAGTGGACATTAAAATATCATTTCATTTCATTTTGTAAGAATTAAATTTTAATGTTATTAATAAGGTTTAAGTTTAAGAACTTTATTGATAAGATTTAAGAATAAAGTTTAGTGAGATTTATTAATAAGGATTATTAATTTCAATAATATTAATAAATTCATAGTATTTTTTAAATCTTAATAACCTTATAATAATACATTAAAAACTATATAACAATATATTTATATATACATTAATAATACATTCATCTACATATTAATAATGTTTTAACATAGACATTATGATATTAAGCTATACATTAATATATTAATCTATATATTAACATGCATTAATCATGATTGACTTGGTCAACCATAGTTAGCATGTACATCTTGTTCACCCATGATTGAAAAGAGGCATTATTCTCAACATGATTATAGTTAACTATAAACATCATGCTCAACATATTCATAGTCAACCTTAGTCAACCTTAGTCAACCATATTCAACTATACTCAACCATAGTCTACCTTTGTTAATCGTGGTCACAGTTTAAATTTTTTTAGTAATATTAGTGATAATAATAATAATAATAATCAGGTTAAAGAATCATTAAATGAGGCTAGGAGTGCTATGAACATGGCGATCTAGGGTTTACCCAAACTCTGCAATGGAGTTCTTCTCTGAACATGGTACCCCTGAATCATTGTCTCTGCAACTCCTGACGATTACACACACTAGTTTATAGTACAACCTCAATGGCAACCCTGACGCGGCAGGACTCTAGGCCTCCCCCCATGGTGAACCCTGCATTTCTAGCCAAGAACAAATCTAACAAGACCTCTGCCTTGCAGACGCAAACAGATAAACATAAACATGATATACATAATGAACCACAGGATACACAAGTTATACCCCCGGACAGGTAGAAAAACGTTGTAGGCGATGATGAAATGCCTAAAGTAACCTCTGTGACCTGCATACCTGTAGCCGCAGAGCGACCAAGGATTGAATTGCCCAGTCAAAGAATCAACGCCCATATCTAATTCATGAAATATCATGCCCTTATCGACAAATATATTGGGTTTTGGCCAATAGAGAAAGCCTTACAGGGTTGGATGGTAGCCAAATGGAAACCAAAAGGGCACATCAATCTAAAGTTAGGACCAAAGGGGTTCTTGACAATGATATTCAACTACATCGAGGACTGAAATAGGGTCATAGACGGAAACCCTTATTTATTCAACGCTACTGGGCTTTATCTACGTGATCGGATCGAAAGATTCAATCTAGACAAAGAAAATCTAAGCTCAACACTAGTTTGGATCCGGTTATATTCCTTGCCGCTGGAATATTGGGATGAAGAGTCCTTAAAAGACATTAGAATCGACTTGGGAGAGTTTATAAAAGTTGCATAAGAAACAAAACTCAAAAGGTATACCTCCTATGCCTGTATTTGTGTCTACATGCATCTGAACAAAGCTCTTCCAGACTCGGTAAGTCTATTTCATGATGATTTTGAATGGATTCAGATAATAGATTATGAACATGTTCCCTTTAGATGCAGAAAATGTCACGCTCATGGACATTTATTTTGGGATTGCCCGCTTAATGCCAAGCCCTCCTCCAATGTCTCCTTAGGGAAAACTGATCAAGATGGCTTTACTAAAGTGAACTCTCGAAAAAGAAACCATAAAAAGCCTACTGCTCAACCTAAAAATCCCCCTGCCAACGATTCCACTCCCTCTACCAGCAATAGCTTTGATATTCTAGCTCAGCTTGCCTCAATGGTCTCTGAGGCCCCCATGCACTCTTATGAGATTCCCAGGAAACCCTCCAATAGCCCTCATTTGGCTTCATCTCCTACCCAATTCCCCAAGCGAATGCAAGTTCTCCCCATTACCTCCTCCATTAAAGATTTGGCCTAGAAACCTAATGGTATGGACATCAATACCTTTTTTATTGATCCTAAGCATGCAGCGAACAACATGGCCGACATCAGTGAACTCAAGCAGATGGATGAAGACCCTGAAAGCATCGATCTAGGAGAATTGGACATTTTTGGCCTTAAGCAAGCATGCAAGTAGAAACAATTTGATAAGATCCCGACAAGACAACGAGAAAGTCTAGAGGTTATCCTCTCCAGATAACATCAACAATGATCTTTAGGAATTCAACCAGGAAGTTAGTGGGATGGAAAGAACCTACTCAAGGATACTAAGAAACGAGGGAGAAAGATAGATCTACAAAGAACTATCCTCATCAAGGAAATGTTGGTAGAATCTAGCAGATATTCTAAACTCACAAAGTACTATAGGCCACTTCCAAACCCTGAACCATGAAGCTCACATCATGGAATTTAAGAGGGCTAAATAGCCCTAGGAAATACAGAATGATCAAACACTTGATACAGCAGGAGAAACCTCATATCTTCTTCATGCAAGAAACGAAATGTAACAGTACTTTTCTGAGTACCATTCTTTCAAAAGCATGGCCTGGTAGTCACTCAATGGCGGTGGATGCTATAGGAGCCTCGGGAGGATTAGCAATAGCATGGAATGCAAAGGCCATTGCGCTCACAGACTTCCATGGAAACCATCACTTCGTTCAAGCCAACTTCCATATCATAGGGACCAATGTGCATGGTCACCTTACCAATATTTATTTCCCACAAGATGTTGATCTGATAATCACTCTATGAGTGACCTCAGTTGAAGATTTATTAAAACAAAGGTATTATAGACTCATGTGCTGGTGTGTGTGTTCTGTGTTATTGAAGCAACGGATCAATCAGATTGCCAATACACAAAAAATTAGTGGAAATACAGTAGAGAAATACAATAAGCAACACAAAGACACAAACAGTTTTTAATAAGGAGTTCACCCTATTCTCCAGGGCTACATCTCCAATCCAGCTTCAGTGGTGGCCTTGTTTTATTGTGTCTTACAGCAGAGAAATTACAATACAAGGACTCGATATGAATTCTCCTGAAGCAGATTTTGCTTGGCAGGGTGGTTCTTGGATTCCCCACGCCACTCGGAGTTCATAAGCTCTTTTTTTCTTCCTACCAGCTCTGTGACCCTTGGTCTACAATGGAAAGAGCCAAATGTGATGCTCAGTCTGGACAGATTCCTCTATGGGAAGGCTCGAATCTTCAATCTCTCTGGTGCTTGACACTACTTATGGTCAGCTCAGCCATCTGTCTCCTGTGCTTAGCTTTACTATTCTCTATTTCTCTTGGTCATTTAGAATCTTCTCAATTCAAGTTCCCAATCAACTCCTCCTCAATTCAACTATCTCTGTTCATGGCTTTAGCCATTTGATCCCTATGCTTGTTCGGTTCCTCTCCCACCTACGCCGATTCTCCTTCTACAGCTGTGCTTGGAGTTCCCTGTTCGGCGTTAGCATGAACGCTCGAGAAGTGGCCATGTGTCCCCATTAGAACAACGCCAGTCTGCTCGTCGATTCATTTCTTCGGTTATGTCGTGGATACATTCTTTCTCCACCATGGCGGTCAAACGAATTCCAAATCCCTTTAGAATGCATCTTAATTCCCTGTCGATTCCGCTTCTTTTTATCAGGCGCAATCTCAGCCGTCTAATCTAGGCTCCTCAAGATCCAACATCATACGGATGTCGAGCGTGGTTGACTTGCTCGACCGATAACGCGCGATCAACGACAGTTTTCTCTCTCCTCCGCCGCCACACGTAAATCGGTGTATGGAATTGCTTCGCTGCTGTCCAAAACCTCTTACCGTTCAAGGGTGCCCCAATCAAACTGCGAGTTTCCAGAGCGCGGGTCCTGCCTTTGGAATTTAGCGCTTTTACCTTTTCCCACTTGCAATCCTTCGGTTCCTCCACGCGACCGGGTGCTCGGGATTTCCCATTTTGGCCCTGTTCACCCAGCACTAAATTTCACATAGAAGATCACCTCCTTTTCCCAATCTGGGGATCCCAAGGGCTACTTTAACCTCCCGCGCAGTCTCCATGGGCCTCGGTCAGCGCACTTTGACCGAGGTCCTCGTCGTTTCGCGTTGACCGCCATTGCCACTGGTCACATTGTTTTTTATGCTGTTTTGTATTCTTTACAGATTTGTTTCGTCCTGGTATAGTCAAGGTTCTTTGACAGTCGTTTATGGATCCGATTCAGATCACGGCCTTCCCATTGAAAAAAAATCTTTTGGACCACCAAAGTTGGTTTTCTTCAAGCATCGACTAAGTGAGGAAACTGTTGTCTCACTTGTCCAATCTCAATCCACTTTGCACTGCTTGGCCTCGAACCTTTCAGCCCAATCCTAAGGTATTCCACTTGTCCACTGCACATCATCCTTACCTTCTTGTCCAGCACTGTGTCTTCCCGTAATTCACTAAGATATTCATGTATCAGGTCATCAATAGAAGGTAATTGACTCTGCTCTTCAAGGTCCTCAATCATTGAAGGTTCAAACAACCTCAAGCAATATGCATTCATGACTGAGTAGATGTGCATGTAAGCTGGTAGATCAAGGAAAAAAGCATTTTCACCAATCTTCTCAAGTATCATGAAGGGTCCATACGTGATAGGTTTTAGATTTTTACCTTCACCTTGCATCCTATCCTTACTGATATACAGCCAGACTTGGTCTCCAACTTGAAAACTATGCTATCCGATGCTTATCATGCCTAGCCTTGTACTTGGCCTGGCTCTTTTCCAGCTATTCCTGTACTACCTATTGGATCTCCTGGATCTGTTCAATGAACCTAGTTTCCTTGTCCACATCACTGTGTCTATCAACCATGGTATCTTTACTAAAGACAAAATCCAAAGGATACCTTGGTATGAAACCAAAACAGGTCTCAAAAGGAGATCTCTTTGTAGAAGAGTGTTTGGCTCTACTATAAGCATGTTGCACATAACACAAGTGTTCATCCCAAAGCTTAGGATGTTTGATGCAATATCCTCTCAGTAACTAGATCATCGTCCTGTTAACTACTTTTGTGTGGCCATCTATCTATGGATCAAAAGTTGTGCTTTTCTTTAATTTGGTGTCCATTCGTTCCCACAGACTTAACCAAAACTTCCCCATAAATCGGGTGTCTTGATCAGATACAATAGAAGTGGGTAATCCAAAATGAACCCATACATGTTCAAAGAACAATTGTGCAGTTTGTTCAACTGTAATCTATTTACTACAGGGTATCAAAATACACATTTTGCTGAACCTATCCACAGCAACATATAGATAATCACGACCTTTCCTAGATTTAGGCAGTCCTCCAATGAAATCCATGGAAATTCTTTCCCAAGGGTGAGAAGGAACTGGCAATGGAGTGTAGAAGCTTAGTTTTTTATTGTTGGGCTTGGTTTTAGCACACATAGCACACCCCTTTACATATCTAGAAACTATCTCACTCATTTTCGGCCAATAGTGGAACATTTATAGTTGTGCAACTATTTTACTTACCCCAAAGTGACCTAATATCAGAGAAGTGTGGGCTTCCCTAATTATCTTTGCTCTCTCAGTTTGTGGAATGCAGAGTTTACCACAGTGATATAAGAGTCGGTCCTTCATATGATAGTCCAATTCTTCTACTCTTTTGCCTTGACTCAAAGTTGCATATACATCTTTAAAATCCATATCCTGAGCATATTGTTCTATGTAGCTTTCAT
>APFE030696182.1:48956-82440 GCA_000404065.3 Pinus taeda | reverse complement strand
AAGTAATGTTTCCACTTTTTCACACTCTGAACTAATGCATACAATTCTTTATCATAGGTAGGATAGTTAACTACTGCAGGATTAAAAGTCTCAGAATGATAACATATGGGTTTACCATGCTATGTCAACACTGCTCCCATGGCATAGTCACTGACATCAATTTGGATCTCAAATGGTCTTTGTAGATCTGGCAGTGCTAGTACAGGTGTTGTACTAATCTTTGCTTTCAAGGTGTCGAAGGCTTTCTGCTGTTTGCCTCCCCACTGAAACACCTTGTTCAATCCTGTCAAAGCATGTAAGGGAGCTGAAATTGAGGAAAAATTTGAAATGAACTTCCTCCAATACTGTGTTACTCCTAAGAAGCTTCTCACTTCTATAGCAGACTTGGGTTTAGGCCAGTTTACAATGACTACCACTTTAACATAAACTTTTTCTCTTCTCAAAACATCTAATGTCTGCTTAACATGCTTTAAATGTTCTTCCCACGTTTTACTAAAAATCAGAATGTCATCCAGATACACAATAACAAAATCATCAAGAAAAGGTCTGAGTACATCATTCAGTAATCTCATGAAAGTAGCAAGAGCATTAGTTAGGCCAAAAGGCATAACCAGCCATTCATACAATCCCTGCTTTGTTTTGAAAGAAATATTCCATGCATCTTGCTCTTCAACTCTGACCTGATGGTATCCACTGTGCAAATCCAGCTTGGTGAAGTAAACAACTTCCTTCAATTGATCTAAAATATCATCTATGCGAGGAAGGGCATAACGATTTTTGATTGTTATCTTATTCAGTGCTCAGTAATTAATGCACATTCTCCACGAGCCATCTTTCTTTCTTACCAAAACGATTGGTGACCCACATGGTGATGTGCTAGGCCTGATGAACCCTTTCTCGAGGAACTCCTGCACCTCTTCTTGATTTCAGCATTCTCTAAAGCAGACAACCTGTACATCCCAATGTTAGGCAAAGGAACATCTTGCTGCAAAATAATATCATGTACTATTTCCTTTTTGGGTGGCAGACCTTTAGGTTCCTAAAATAAGACATCATACTTTGAAACAATCTTTTCTATATCAGCTTGTTGATCAACATTACAGCCCTCAAATACATTGGTTTTATTAGATTTCTTTTCCTTTACAACCATTAGTAAGAATTGTTTGCATGAATTTATCATTCTTTTCATCTGTCCTGAGTTTATGAGAGTATAATTATTCTTGAGCTTATGAGCTCTTACAAAGTATTCAATTCCATCTTTGACAAGTATATACTTGTTCTCAGCTCTATAGAAAATAGCCTTTCTATCATACAAGTAGGGACTTCCTAAAACAATTCCACATATATCTAAAGGAATTACATCTAACTCAACCTCATCTACAAATGCTGACCCAAAAGAAAACTTGAGTTTACACTATCTAGTCACTTGTAGTTGTGCTTTATCATTCAACCAACCTAATGGGTATGGTTTCTTATGAGGTGTAGTTGCTAATCCCAATTTCTTTACAATTTCTTCAGAAATTAGATTTACTTGTGAACCACTATCAAACAAAGTATCAATCTTTTGATTTTTGGAAACAACTCGAATATGGAAAATCTCATGTCTTTTTCTCTCATGTTCCTCATCAATAATAGATTGAGCAGAATTACTAGTAGATGCTTCAGAATTCTTACGTTTTATACCTATGGCTGCAATGATTGTTTCATCTCCCAAGTCTGAACCCAAATCTTTCTGAATAGTTGCAGCAATTTTATTCTTCTTGCCCTTAGACTTCTTAGGTCTCAGCTCTGGATGCAGAATCCAACAGTGCTCATCATCATGCCCATCATTTTTACAATGAGTGCATGAATCTTTGCCTTTCTTTGCAGTGTTAGCCTTCCTTGCTTTCCACTTCTACTTTCTTTTCTCCTTGCTCTTGCTTACAGTGGGTTGGGATGGTCTCCCAACTTCTGTATTTCCATTCTTTCCTCTAGCTTCTAGATGAGTATCTTGTACAGATACCTCATTTATATTGGTGGGATTAAAAATGAGGATGGTATGCCTCATATAGTTGTGTAGACCACCAATGTACTTTAAAAGAGTTTCTGGTTAGTCTAATGAGATACCCAAAATCAATGCTCTCTTTCTGAACTCTTGAGTATATCCTTGCACACTTTGCCCTTTCAACTGTCGAAGAGTTTTCCAACTCATCGTGGCTTATTACATGCAGGCCAATGGATAGAACTGCTTTTTGATTGCAGCAACAAATTCACTTCAGACAAAGATGGTCTTACCATGCTTCTTCATATCAACTTGGGTTCTTCCTTCCCACCAAACCAAGGAAGTACCTCCTTGGCATAGGCTTGCCAGCTGAATCTTATTCTTGTCCGAGTCTATGTTCTATACCCTGCAATATAAATCAATTTGTTTAATCCAATTTTCCAACTTTTCAGGATTTAGCTCTCCATCATATATAGGCAAATCAAATTTAACATCTAGTTTAATCAAAGATGCTTTCTTATTATGCACAGGGCTATTAGGAGGTGTAGGAAATCTTTCTTCTTTCCCTTTCCCTTTTGGGTGGTCATGGGAATGAGATTCATCTTCTTCTTTATCTTGTTTAGAGCTTGATGAATCTTCATCCTTATGCTTTCTAAAGTCCCTATACATTTCTTCTACCATAGACTTTATAGCTAGGAAACTTTCTATGAATTGAGGGTCTGAGCCTGTAGAACATTCCTCTGACATTATCTTCCGAGAATAGACTCTCCCAATTTTAGGATTAGTTTCCACGAACTCTCCTTCTCCTAATTTGAGCTTTGATCTAGTGAGCATTCACAGCTAAACCAACACAAACTTGCCTAACGTTACAGCCTAGAGCTCTAATACCACTTGATCTAATACCACAAGCTTGTCTCACCCTATGAGTGACCTCAGTTGAAGATTTATTAAAACAAAGGTATTACAAACTCATGTGATGGTGTGTGTGTCCTATGTTATTGAAGCAATGGATCGATCAAATTGCCAATACACAGAAAATCAGTGGAAAGATAGCAAAGAAATACAGTAAGCAACACAAAGACACAAACAATTTTTAATAAGGAGTTCACCCTATTCTCCAGGGCTATGTCTCCAGTCCAACTTCAGTGGTGGCCTTGTTTTATTGTGTCTTACAGCAGAGAAATTACAATACAGGGACTCAATATGAGTTCTCCTGAAGCAGATTTTGCTTGGCATGGTGGTTCTTGGATTCCCCAAGCCACTCGGAGTTCACAAACTCTTTTTTTCTTCCTACCAGCTCTGTGACCCTCGGTCTACAGTGGAAAAAGCCAAATGTGATGCTCAGTCCAGACAGATTACTCTATGGGAAGGCTCGAATCTTCAAGCTCTCCGTTGTTCGACGCTACCTGTGGTCAGCTCAGCCCTCTATCTCCTCTGCTTGGCTTTATTGTTCTCTGTCTCTCTTGGTCACTTGGACTCTTCTCAATTCGGGTTCACAATCAATTCGATTGTCCTTGTTCATGGCTTTAGCCATTTGATCCCTATGCTTGTTCAGTTCCTCTCTCACCTGCATCGATTCTCCTTCCGCAGCTGTGCTTGGAGTTCCCTATTCAGTGTTAGCATGAACGCTCAGGAAGTGGCCACGTGTCCCCATCGGAACAGCACCAGCCTGCTCGTCGATTCATTTCTTCAGTTATGTCGTGGATACGTTATTTCTCCACCGTGGCAGTCAAATGGATTCCAAATCCCTTTAGAATGTGGCTTAAATCCCTGTCGATTCCGCTTATTTCTATTGGGCGCAACCTTATCCATCCAATCTGGGCTCCTCAAGATCTGACATCATATGCACGTCAAGCACGGTTGACTTGCTAGACCAATAACACGTGATCAATAGCAGTTTTCTCTCTCCTCGGCTGCCATGTGTCAATAAGTGTATGGAATCGCTTCGCTCCTGTCCAAAACCTCTTACTGTTCAAGGGTGCCCCAATCAAACTGTCGGTTTCCAGAGCATGGGTCCCACCTTCAGACTTTAGCACTTTTACCTTTTCCCACCCGTGGTCCTTTGGTTCCTCCACGCGACCGAGTGCTTGGGCTTTCCCATTTTGGCCCTGTTCGCCCAGTGATGGGTGATTACGCTAATTGTACATCAAAAATCACCTCATTTTCCCGGTATGGGGCTCCCAGGGGCTTCTTTGACCTCCCGCGCAGTCTCCATGGGCCTCGGTCAATGCACTTTGACCGAGGTCCTCGTCGTTTCGCACTGGCTTCCATTTCCACTAGTTCAAGGTGTTTTTGATGTTGTTTTGGATTCTTTAAAGATTTGTTTCGTCCCGATATAGTCAAGGTTCTTTGAAAGTCGTTTATGGATCCGATTCGGATCAAATGTTGTGGACGAAACAACAACTCTAGACATGCTCACACTGATCAATGCCACCTGGACTCATCCACTCTGTATTATGGGGGGCGACTTCAATATGATCACTAAATTAGAGGAAAAACTAGGGGCCGAATCAGACTGGACAATGAAAGTGAGTATTTCAAGGAGTTCATTCAAAGTAACTGGCTAATCGATCTGCCCTTCAACAATGGAATCTACACCTGGAATAACAAAAGATCTGGTCCCCATCAAATTGCTTCAAGGCTAGATAGATTTCTAATCTCAAATAATGCTATCCACCTAGGAGGGGACTGGGGAGCTCTCAGCCTCAAATTTTCCACTTTCAGGATCGGACCATTGGCCCATTACGCTTCAATGGAAAAGACCAGGAAACTCCACTTAAAGACTCTTCCGCTTTGAATCTTTTTGGTTGACCCATCCAAATTTCAAAGATCTAGTTCAGTATGCATGGAAAAGTTTTCTCCCCCCTGCAAGATCCAAAATGTTTCAATTCCAGCAAAAGCTAAGTTTCCTAAAAGTGCAAATCAAACAATGGAACCACGCCACATTTGGAAACATTTTCTAAGCTCAAAGAGACCTTTCTCAGGAGATGGAGAAACTCCAGCAAACCATCATAACATAAGGAAGGACTAAAGCCTTCATAGAATAGGAAAAGAACCTTCATACACAGATCATAGAAAGAGAAAAACAAGAGGAAATCCTCTGGAAACAGAAATCCCGAATAATATGGTTAAAGAAAGGTGAGAGGAATACAAAATTATTTCATTGTATTGCCATCCAAAAGTGAATGCATAACAACATCACCCAAATTCATAATCAGCAAGCAGACTGATTGGAAGATCATGGGGATATTGAAAAATAACTCCTTAAGCACTTCAAAACAATCCATCAAGAACCTGACATCAACAGACGGCCAACAATTGACAAGATTCTCCCACATACCCTAAAGGTGATAACAGATGAACACAATCAATTGCTACTTCGTCCAGTCTCCTTACAGGAGGTTGAATCAGCTATGAAATATCTTAAGGAAGGAAAATATCCTGGTCTAGATGGCTTCACCTCCACCTTCTTTCACAGATTCTGGGATGTTATCAAAGAGGAAGTCTAGCAAGTCATGGAAGAATCTAGAACACTCCATTGGATGCTGCCCTCCCTAAATGCAACATTCATTACTCTTATCGCCAAGGAGGAACACTCTAACACTCAGGACAAATTCAGGCCCATAGCCCTCTGTAATGTCATCTATAAAATGATATCTAAAGTTATAGCTTCCCGATTGAAGTCATTGCTTCCCCTGCTCATCTCGTGAGAACAGTCGGGTTATGTCGAAGGAATGCAAATCATAGATGGCATCATCCTCACCCATGAGATCATCCACTCTCTCAAGCACCACAAGAAAGAAGGTATGCTTCTAAAAATTGACCTCTCAAAAGCTTTTGATAAGTTGAGTTGGATGTAATTCAAAAAATGTTAACAACCTTTGGTTTTGCACATGTTTGGGTACGATGGATCATGAGCTTAATCTCCTCATCTTTCTTCTCCATTCTAGTTAAGGGAATTCCTTCCACCCTCTTTCAACCCTCAAGAGGCATCCGTCAAGGATATCCCCTCTCTCCTTTTCTCTTTGTTCTTATGGCTGAAGGGTTGTGTAGGACCATCAAACATGCTCTCCAAGAGCATCAACTTCGAGGTATATCCCTTCATAATTCCCCTTCCATCAACCACCAACAATTTGTGGATGATAACATGTTATTTGGGCATCCCCCAGTCCAAGAAGCCCGAAAATTCAAGTCCCTCATTTATGCTTTCTCAACAGCCTCTAGAGCTAGCATCAACACTATTAAATCCCAAATCTTCTTTTTTCATACTCTCGCCATAACTCAAAAATCCATAGCCTGCATTCTGGGATTCTCTGTTGCCTCTCTCCCCTCCATGTACCTTAGCACCTCCTTAACTGACTCTACTCTTAATCACTCCTCATGGCAACTACTCCTAGATAAACTTGGAGCCTGACTCACTTCCTGGACCTTTAGAGCCCTAAACATGGCAATTCGACTAATCCTCATCAAGGTTGTACTGCAATATATGCCTCTTTATCTCTTCTTTGTTCTAGTAGTGCCTAAATTGGTACTTAAAAAATCATAGATCTTCAAAGGAATTTTCTATGGGGTTCTGCTGGACATAATTGCAAAAGGGAATTGGTCAAGTGGGTGACAGTTTGCCTCCGAAAAAACCTTGGGGGAATCGATCTTCGGGACCCTCAACACAATACTGTAGTCTTGGGAGCAAGAATCTGGTGGAAGTGGCTCCCAGATCCGCACATGCCCTGGGCGGTCCCGTGGAAGGCCAAATATGCCAACAATAGATTGAATGAAGACTTGATCAGGCTCACATATATGGGAAAAGACTCCCTAATTTGGAATGCGGCTAGATTGCACAGACACATGATCCATCAACACAGCTTTTGGGAAATAAAAGACAGCAACAATGCTCGCTTCTGGATGGATTCATGGTAGCAAAGACCCAGACTCAACAACTTAATCTCACTACCACATACAGAGGACGAGGAAGCTTATCAATGGAAAACGGTCAACCAGTACTTGATTCCCACCCTAGATTAGGGATATAAACAATGGAAAAAAGCAGAGCACATCATCAGGCATTGAACAGAGATAATGGATAAGGAGCTGGACAGAGAGCTAACCAATAAGAGAATTAGATTCTCTGAAGAAAAGGATATCCTATGTTGGGGATACAAACCACGTGGGACTTTCACCACACAAGAGGCATACAACCTTATGATTAATGCTTAGAATAAAAAGGACCTTCTCTGGGACAAAGTGTGGTCTTCTAAAATCTGGTCCAAGATCTCCACTTTTCTATGGCTGATATGTCATAAAAAAATTCTTACTTGGGAAAACTTAAGGAAAAGAAATTTTTATGGCCCCTTAAGATGCCCCAACTACAAGCAACAGGAGGAAACTATACAACATCTCATGGACTCCTATTATTTGGCAAACAAACTTTCGGAAAAAACAATTTTCAGATGTCAAAAAGATGGTAGAGTTAAAGAAGACATCACCAAAACCACTCGTCACTGGGCTAAAAATCTATACAAAAGTCCCATGCTTAATGCCTTAAACTCCCTCAACTCTCCCACCACTCTTCCAGTAAATGGTGCCCTCCGCCTCCAGGATTTGCCTAGTTAAAATTTAATGGCACTTCTAAAGGCAATCCAGACCAGGCTGGACATGGATGAATTTTCAGGGATCACTGTGGAAATCCTTTGCTGCTCTTCCTAGGCACATCAAGATGGGACACGAACAACTCGAACAAACTGGAAGGATTGTGGAAAGGTCTCCACCTTGCTCAGCAGCATGGCTACTTTCCCTTAATAATCGAAGGAGACTCACAAATCCTCATCAATATGGCCAGTCAAATTATTCAAGGAACTCCAGTACACAAGTTGTCCTGTAGCTAGACACTTGCAACATGTTTACGACACATTGAGCATTGGCTTGCAACCAATAGAGAAATCATCTTCAAACACGTCAAGAGAAATGACAACAAAGTGGCCGACCTCTTAGCCAATTTAGGGGTGGCTAGTAATCGAACTCTATATGCAAGTTCGCTCGATATTGTAAAGGATTCCAAACACCAACAAGAATATATCACACTGGTGCAAATTGATTCAGCACCCTCGGATGCAGGTGGCAGATGAGAATTCAATGTGGATACAATGTTGGCCTAGTAGGTGGCTGAGCCACATGGTAATCCACGCTTTCCCCTGTGGGAATTTAAGGCAGGCCTCTGCCCCTCGGCCGAAAACATTAACTCACTTGGTCGATCGAGACCTCCCTTGCAAGCACAAAAATATGGAGCCAAGCCCTCTGCAATCCTCCATTCTACCTCTAAACGGCTCTTGCCACCCTGTCGCAGCAAAGCCAAGCTTTCGAACTACAACAGGTAGGCATTGCAGACTTCTCTGTTGCGTCGACTTGGGCGATGGTCGCCACTTCTCCTAGTCTATTCATTGCACCCTACAAATTGAGGCCTCTACCCTTTCCTCTAGCCCTGACTTGATTCCCCCTGTTCTTTACAGTATCACCTCTGCTGCTCTCGCTCCGCTCCACGCCACTTCGGCTCACTTCTCGTTGCAACATCCCACTCAAAGAAATATGTGTCATTGTCATCGTATGAAATGCAGGCATGCTGGTAGCTACGGTAGAGCCATCCACTCCCTTTCGCTGCCTCCCTCAGCTTCGACTTCCGCTTCAGCCTCCTTGGCCCCCAACCCTTCCGCTTCTCGCTTCCATGGAAAATATCCATATATGTGTAGCGAAAGAGGAAGAGATAGCCCCTGTGAGATTCGTTAGACTGACGTAGCCAACCAGCCTACAAATCCTACTGCTACTACCCAATACGATCAATTCCATTTTCTCTGTTCCATGGATAGATCGTTAATCATAGTCACGGTCTCGGTGGACTTTAGGGAATTAGCTGGCTCATGCTTGGATCTAGACCATAACCCTACAAAGAACCAAGTCCCTCTGCCACTCGAAAATGTTCAGAAGGAGTCGAGCTCAAGCCATCCGCAGAAAGCCAAGGACTATCTGTCTACCAGCAGGCCAAACACGTCGGGAGGCAATGCCACCAGCAAAGCTAAAGGCATTCAGGTTGAAGACAGAGAGCCACAGGACACCACGGGTGGCAGGCAAGTAGAGGACACTGATTCAGACGACTATGGGTGTCCGATCATGGAATAGAAGCCACCATCCTAAGACACCTAATAGTTGCATGCCACAGGTCACGTGTCAAGCTCGGTCTTTTGAGTTTTTGTTTTTATCTTTTTACAGTGGTCAATTTTGGTAGTCTTTTTTGAATTTACCATGGCAGTAAATTTTGAGTTCTAGAATTGTAGCCCCTATGTGGGCAGAGGGTACCCATCTTTATCTCGTTCTCGGACTGGTTTCCCCATCTAGGGCAGTCTTGATTTTAAGTCTTGCTGTTTAAAATGGTCATATGGTTGACCTAGACCCATAGAGGCCGGGGCCTCACTACACATTATGTTTCCATTAATAGATTTAGTTTTAAGTAGAAAAAAATTTATTTAAATAACCATTTTAAATGGTGCAATGATATTAACCATGATTAGTCTATCCCAAATATGGTCAACCATGGTCACCATTACCATCCATGATCACCATGACCACCCATGGTTAACATGGTTAACCATACTGAATGTGGTCAACCATATTCATTTATAGTTTAACATTGACAAATATGGTCAGCAATGTTCACCCATAGTCAACCACACTTGACCATAGATAAGTTCAACAACTAATATTGCAATATGACAACCATTGTTGACCATAAACAACAATGTTAAAAAAGTAACCTTGCAATATCACAAATAAATATCAACATCTCAATGTATCAAACAAAAATATGTCAACATTTATGTAACTATATGTTAGTTGTTTGTAAGTTTTTGTAGTTGTCAAATTTTGAAGAATTTGTTTTCGGTTTTTTATCCATTGTGAACATTTTTAATTGATGTTTGAAGTCCAGATTAGGACTCATCATCATGAGTAATTGATCATGAAATATATGTTGTCGAAAGGCCATAAAATATATAACATTAATGAAAGAAAAAAATATCAAATCTAGAACAAGAGAAAAAGGGAAAGGTTAGATACATAACCATTCATTGTTTTATGAAAAAGATATTAAAATGTGGAAAACCAACAAACATGGATATTAGTAATACAGTAATCTACACATTAACACATTGACAACATATTAGCTATACATTAATATATACATTAACCTATACATTAGCATGTCACCTATGGTTCACTATGTTTGGCTATAGTTAACATGGTTAACCATAATCAACATGGGTGCCATGGAAAACCATGGTAGACCATGGGATTTAACTTTAATATCATTTCCATTGTGATAACCAAGAAGCAACGTCACACTGTAACAAACAACAAACAATGTCACAATGTGATGAACAATAAATGACATGGCAATATGGCAAGCCATAGTAACCATGAGAATTTACTTTAATATTGTTCCCAACCTGACAAAGAATAAACAACTTCGCAATATGATGAACAATAAACAATTTCGTATTTGACAAACATGAAATGTCATCACAACATGGTGAACAACAAACAATGCCTTAATGTGACAATGAATAAACCATGTCATAGTGTGACAATATTGTAATGTGACAAACAACATTTCAAACTTAGTTAAAAAATAACAAATAATGTCATAACGGTAAACCTACATTTACAACAAAGTTACTGATCAAACGAGAACTATTACCTCAAAACAATAAGTCTAATAAAAAAACCCCAAAAAAACATTAAAAAAAAAGCGTGAAAACAAAAAGTGTTGATGCTAAAATAACAATTTTTTTTAAGGGTTAATTTTAAACATTTTTAAAAAATGGAAAAGTCGATTTTTTTGGTGCAAAAAACACCCTGAAAATGAAAATGTGTTGATGCTAGAATAACCACTTCTTTTTTTTCGGGGTAAATTGTCAACATCTTTTAATAATGACATTAAAGATAAAATATCATGACTCTGAAAAACCTTGACGATAGGAATGACATTAAAGATAAAATATCACGTCTCTAAAATGTCTTAAAATTCCAATGACTTTTAGGCATGGTATTAAAGATAAAATATCATGTCTCTGAAAACCCTTAAATTCCAAGAATTTTCAGGAATGGCATTAAAGATAAAATATCACCTCTATGAAAGCCTTAAAATTCCAACAATTTTGAGTCATGGTGTTATTTTCTTTTAAAAAATTATTACCATTTAATTTATATTAATTTATTTTTATTTTAAGTTTATCATATTAATAACAATTTATTAAATATAATGTCCTTTTTATATAATGTATTGAAGTCACTGGATAGGAAACACTTCAGTTATGATGAATGAACAACTTTACAAAATAAATGAATTTATATGTGATTTTGGAGTTTTTAACTCTCTGCATTAAAACATTTTTTTTTTTAGAAAATTTGTGCAAATATATTATTTTCAAAAATAATTTATATATGATTTTGGAAATTTTGCAATTATTTTTTAAAAACTATTATATATATATATATATATATAAAATAATAATAATAATTTAAATAATTTAAGGCATTGTGTTTGGAGGCAGTTCTGATGGCGAAGCGGGAGAAGAGGGCTCTGTCTCTTTGTGGGGTTTGGAACTCATGAGCCCCAACCAAGTTCGGATAGCCATTTACCTAAGTCCTATAATTTTTTCACACTAGGTATTTTCGTCATGAACACTCATTTTGGATGCTGACAAGTCAAATGTTGGAGTGGGGTTTGTCTGTCGGGTATCGAGGTGTTTTGAGATGGACCCTGGTCAACACTCGCATGCCGACATGGATGAAGAGCTTATGGATTACTTCATTGAACCATATGAAGTCATCTTGATTTGGATGGGAACACCACCTCATCCTCCCACGATGTATCTACCGGCAGTAGGAGGAGTACCGGTCTCATGGGTAGTAGATGTTAGGGATTTTTCAAAAGAGGGTTTTGAAAACACTAGTTAACAAGCATATGATAATACCTATCTTGACAGTCAACCATCACTAGGGTTTCAAAATTTTTGGGTATCTGAGGAACCACTTTCTCAGTCACATGTCATACTTTTGGTCCCATCGCCTTCGTCATTACAATTCGTAACGCCTTTCCTTAATCCTTGTTCGTGTCTGGATCTCTCTGAAGGATTTTTTTTTAATCAGGGAGGTATATTGGATTAGTCAACCTTCATCTTAGATCTGAGCCCTTCTAAATATCCCTCTCACTCTATTGTAACACCGATCCACCCCACTGAAGCAACATCCATCTTTCAAGGTCTCGAGATCTCCACTCTGATACAGACATCAGGATTTTTTGAAGGTCCTCTAGTCAATCCCCAAACCCACTCTCTCATGATCCTATCGAAATGGAAGGTGCACCTTAGAGGAAACGTGAAAATAAAACCAAAAGTAACAAAATCAATGAAAAATCTAGGCTCCTTGTGTTAGGAGAGGATATACAGCTAGATGAAGTTATGGACACTACGGAAAATGTCTTAATTGGAAGGTTCCACGATAGAGAATACACTACCGTGTGTCTGAAGAAATGGGTGGTCAAAATCTAGTAAATTCTTGATTTATTACCATTAGTTATGACCATGACGAGCAGTTGGTTTGCCCTTCATTTCCATAGACTCAAACATGTGACTTGGGTCCTATCAAAATATTGGCACATTGAAATGATGTCGAGCTTACTAAAGTGATGGTCCCCATTATTTGATTTTGAAGATGAACAATTGGGAGCAGGACCAATTTGGGCCAGAATTCCTAGACTCCCTCTTCAATTCTAGACTAAAGATGTGTCCAGATGTGTTGGAAATGATCTGGGTGTGTTCTTGCACTATGGAAAATATTTTCAAGAATCAAGCAAGATGGCCTATGCTCACATTCTAGTACATCTCAACACTCGTGAAGGATTGACCGAAAGCCTAAGATTGCAATGGTAGGGTAATATACGTCTATAGGAATTGGACTACAAGTGCATCTCTTTTCAGTGTCATAGATGCCATGAGGTTGGACATACTGATAAGGATTACCCCCTGCTAGCTAAAAAATAACGGGTGGAGAATCGACGACCTTGGATGCTCGATACGGCAAGGCAATTGCCTTGATGAACCAGAGGCCTCATAAACAATGATGCCTTGCAAATCAAAAGGCATCGAATCAGACAAAGTGAAGAATGTCTCTAATACTCATCCTTCATCTCTTATCGACACTAAAGCCCGTGCAGTTGTTGCAACAACCTCTTCGGGTATTGTTTCTTCCCTTCCTCCCCTTGAACCTTTTAGTATGCATGTATTATATATTAATAATATTTATCATTATACTCATTTCATTTCTTTTGGGAGTTTTTATGTTTCTATCTCATGTGCTCCTGCCTCTATCCCTGCTTGTTTTCCAACCCCTTCCCCATCCATCCCTTGTGCCTCTCTGACCTTTGATCTTGATAGAGGGAATGCCTCTTCTGAATTCAACTCCATCTATAGATATTTTCTGAGGTCATTAGCCAAACAACCTATTTCCATGTCATGCGTAATTGGACAAATGTCCCCTCCGAAATTGAATAAACCCGTCCAGGGCAAAAAATATTACATTTCAAAGGCCATTCATAGGGCTAGCATGGACATTGCTGAAGGTAGGAAGTTATCACGAGATAGGGGTTTTAGAGCAAAAGGAAACCTTGAGATGGTTTCTCGATGAAGTGTATATCATTCAATTGTAGGGGACTAGCTAGCCCCACCAGGAAACTAGTCTTTAGGAGACTTTTATATTTAGAAAAGGTTGATGTAATTTTTTTTTACAAGAAACAATTGGGAGCAATGATCAAATATTCTTTTTGCTTGAAGGACTTAAACCTGAATGGAACTTCTATGCATTGGATGTTCAAGGCAAATCTAGAGGGATAGTTGTAGGGTTTGATGGAAGAACCATAAAGTTATTAAATGTTTGGGCGAGAAATGGAGTTATTATGGCAGATATTTTCTCTAAAGAGTTAGTAATGGAAATTTAATACATGAATATATATGGAACTTGTCATAGGCGTGCATAATTTTGGGAAAATCTCATGAGATCCTCATTTATGCTAGAAGGCAATGCCATCATTAGAGGGGATTTTAATTTATCCATTGGTCATGCTGAATCATGGGGTAATCATGCACAAATCGATGCCCTCTTAGACTTCTTTACACAATTGTTGGAGGATCACAATTTGATAGATCTACCTATGGCGCGATTACATCTGACCTATAGAAATAAAAGAACAGGGGATGTTACATAGTAATTTGTCACCATCCCTATTACCCCTTCTCCCGCACCTTGGAGGACTTATTCCGAGACCTGTGAGAAGTGACATAACTTGAAAACACTTGCATTGTATCCCCTTGAGTATG
This sequence comes from Pinus taeda, assembly GCA_000404065.3. Lineage (NCBI taxonomy): Eukaryota > Viridiplantae > Streptophyta > Pinopsida > Pinales > Pinaceae > Pinus > Pinus taeda. The sequence continues at coordinate 68,040 of APFE030696182.1, read as the reverse complement.
TACTTCATATGCCCTGAAGACACCTTTTGCAAAATACCCATAAAATAGCCCTTTTTCCATTGGCATTGTTCCACAGTGTATCACTCGCACCAATGGAAGAAATCCTCCAAAGAGGGCGTGCCATCTGGCACTCTATCTCAGAGTCGCACTCGCGCCATCCCAGTTGGGTAAATGTTTTAACAAACCAACTTGTGAAGGTTCTTCCTAACCTATTCATGAACTAATTCTAGTTTGAGTTAGTTTAGTTGGGCTTCAAATCTCCATAGGAGGGAAGTAGTTCTCCACCTCTCATGGAAGCTTCCTAATGATAAGGCCAATCCCATGAATCTTGTGGATGATCCTATCTCCTTCTCCTCTCTCTATATAAGCTTGTCTTTTTGCCTCTGACAAGCTAGTTAGTAATTCTACTCTTCAAGCTCCAAATTCTAAGTCCCAAAGTCTAAGAATTGCTAAGCTCATGCTACAAGAGGCCTTATTCATCCCCATAAGGCTACATCTTTAATGAGGGGATCCTTGTCCAAGTAACCAAGGGGAGAGAGGCTTGTTTCCCATTCCCAACAAGCTTTGCAAGGCATGTGTTGCTGATCACCCAACCAAAGGAGGATTTGATGTCAGAACTTGGTTGTATTCTTCTTTGTTTATCAATATAATAGACGATTATCATTATGGTTCCACTCTTATTATCTTTATAATGATGTTTGAGTTATATCCTTTATGAATGATATATAGTTGCATCTCTTGGATTTTATGCTTTTATTTGTGTCGTTCTTTGCATGTGCAGGTGTTCGTTCACGAGGATCGTGGGGATTGTGACCAGTTGGAGTGAAAGAACGGGAGCAACGACTCTTCTACAAGTACTAGCGTTGGATTCGAGGTAGGCCCTCATCATCGGTCTTTAATTTGCAATTAGGAACCTGCGTGTTAGCGTTGTTTGATTGTTGTTAGACCCCATTTAGGCTAGTGGGATCGCCTCTGTCTGCAGAGGGGATTTACCTACACAGCAATTTGGCGACTCCGCTGGGGAGTTGGCTTTTCTCCTTGTTTCTTGTTTTGTCTTGTTGTTTGATTTGTAAACTTTAGATGGAGCCTGAAGTACGGCTAGATAGCCTTCGAAACGCTATTGCTCTGCATTAGCAAAGTAGATCAACGCCACTTCAGTCCATCTCCGGTTTGGTTTACAAATTGAACGACTTGGAACTTGCCTTGTTTCTTGGTTATTTCTTGGTTTCTCATGCTTGATTAGCTTTCTGGGTTGAATCCCTGTGTTGCTTCTTGCCCCTTGGTGTACCTAGGTACTGTTGATTTGGCCGGCTCTTTTGGTTTTTATTTTTCCATAGAAAACTCGTTGGCACTGGTTTATAGCATTACAGTCACGCCAGTTGGTGCAAGTTGCACATTTACAACCCGCGCCAATTCCTAAAAGGCGCTTGCTGCAGCCTGACAGTCGCGCCAGGCCTGGAAACTTTTGAAGTTTGCTTGGCTATGAACCTTTTGAGCTTGGTTTTTGTCCTGGGTATCCTTTTCATACTACTTGAGTGTGTTGGAGTGTGATTTGACTGGCTTTGATCGTTACCCTATGGGTGTTTGATTTTTTCTATCGATTTCGTATTTCTATCCCTAGGGCATCTAGTGGCGTTGTGTCGAGCCTTCCTCAGGTGTTTTGATCATTTTGTGGTCCAATCGACTCTTTGTTTGCTCCCTTGCACTTCTTTGGTAGTTGTGAATCATTTTGTTGCATTATTTGGTGACTTTCTTTGTCTTCACTTGAATTATGCTTCATCTCACTTTGAACCTAGATCACGCAGCTCATTGTTGTCTTTGGGATCTTTCTTATTTCTTGGAAGTTGGATTTGTGATTTAAGGAAATGAAAGTGCTTGTAGTGAATAGAACTTGTTAGTTGTTATTTCTCAAAGTTGTTTAGTGCATTTTGCCAATATCAAAAAGAAAAAATCTCTTTTGCTTTGAACTAGTTAATGAAAATTAGAACTTTTCGTTTCGATCAGTGATTAGTGATCTTAAAGAAAAGTTTGTTAATTTGCATTAGCTACATTAGGGAAATTCTTTGTTGTTTTGTGATCGTTTCATTTGCCTAAAATCTCTTGAACCCTCTCATAATTAGCCATTATCGAATGAAATGACATGTTTTGGCATATAGATTGCATTTAGGGAATTTTGGGAGATTACATACGGTAGGACCTGAAACCCGAAACTTAACACAAGATCAACTTTAAAATAAACCGAATGAATCTAACAACGCATTGGAACATAACGCTCACATTCTAGAGGTCTAGGCTAGAGATGTGCTTCAACGTCGTTAAACCTAGTCACTTTTGTTTCCACTCAAGGTTGGGTGATTCCTCCTTTTGTGACTCAACTGTGGTCTAGTATGGACTTGTCCTCCCACATACCGTCGCGTATATGGGGAGACTCCACTAGGTTATCATCCTTGATCCACAAGAAGCCATGTCTACCGCCTTACAGCTCGTAACGCACCGAACACAGCATTCGGGAAGATTGACTGTCGTACGGAAAGTCCTTGGTTTTCATATGATTGCCAAGGTGTATATGCAGTTTTACAGATTGTCTAGTAAACCTTTGCCTAGTATCCCTGAGCAGTCATTTGATCTTTTCTGACTCCCTAAATTTGAAAGGATCTGCAAGCGCTTGTCCTTTCACGCTTGTTTCAAATCTGAAAGTGATAGAGTCACCTTTTATCCGTTTCCTAACTCTTAAAACATGAAACGGTGACGTTTCTTATTTCCAATGTGGTAAAAATTAAATCACCTGGGATTACACGCCCTGTTAGATTTTGTTTGTTGACCATTTGATTGTGTGTCGTGACTTTTTTTCAGCTGATTTTCACTTTTAATGGCAACTTTTCCAGAGTTCACCAACCCGAGAATCCCCTCTGATGGGAATCCTGGTCATCTTCCTCCTTTTGGGAATGTTGGTGCTCCTTACATGGCAACATTGTCCCTTCTTGGGTTAACAGTTTAGTTGCCTGTTTGGTTGTTCTCAACCTATGCGATCCCTAATATCTCAACTACTAGTCAATCAATTCCTCCACCCGAACAACATCATGTTGATTCCAAGGTGGACCTCTCCCCTTCTTCACCTGTTTCTACGTCCTCATCTTCTACTTCGCCTGGTGAAAGTCTAGATTCAAGTAACCAGGTGGCTAAGAAGAAGAAGAAGAAGTCGCCCAAGCAAGAGGCTAAAAGTGCAGCTACTCCCCTGAGTATAGCTCAGGTCGAAACTCCTTCTGCTCCTTCGCGAAAGGTTAAGTTTCCTTGTAAATTGTGCAAGGATGACCATCTTCTTCGTGATTGTCCTGGCATTCCCAGGATCTTAGAAGTATGGTCTCATGATCTGGCCTACCCCTCATCGCCCTCTGACGCTCATGGCGATGCTACCCTGTCCACTGGCAATGGTAAGAAGAAAGGGAAGATTCGAGTCCCCTTTAGGCTATGTGAATGCAATCATCTCCTTCACCTTTGTCCTCTCATGGATAAAGCTTCCGCTGTTTTGGAAAGTCTTACAATTTCTTCACCCGAGCTGCCCATTGGTTATCAGAGGCTCTATTCAGATCCTCTCCCTGTCGACAAAGAGATTGCTTTAGATCCTTCTCTTGTCCATCCTCCTCTTTCTGAACCTGGTTGTGCTAAGCCTGTTCGGGACCAACCATTGGTCAGAGAGAGTGTTAACCTGGGTTCATCGCCTGTTGATCACTCTATTTCGAAAGAGCATCATGCTCATGTTCTTCTCGTCTTGTCAGATTCTCTTGAGTCCGAAAACGACTCTCCTATCCCAGCTGATCCCGAGAGTCCTTCTTCGGAGCGGGGCGCAATCATATGATTCCCCCACCAAGTAGTTTAGTCGTTTCCTTCAACTAGAGTCCTTTGACTGCCTACTTCCTTCTGTCCCATGTGCCTTTCCATATTATAGTACATGCCTATGATTAGTCAGTACCTGGAATTGTCTTGGATGAGGGTGCATCTGTCAGTGTTATGCCTTCCACTACTTGGCAAGCTTTGAGCTACCCACAGCTTGTGTCGGTCGTGCAACATCTGATGGCATTTGACGGAGGAACCAGTCAACCATTAGGGATCCTCCCATAATTCCCTATTACTTTGGGAGGAAAAACTGTCTATATAGATGTACCGGTTACCCAAGGTGCTTTAGATTTCAGTCTTCTCCTTGGTCGTGACTATGTTTATGCCATGCGGGCCCTTGTCTCTTCCCTTTTCCGTGTGGTTTGATTTCCACATGACGGAAGGATCGTGACTATAGATCAATTATCATTCTTTAGTCCCCCAGTTCCTCCTGTGCATTTTTCATCCCCTTCTGGTTTTTATCCACCAATTGTATATGCCCCACCGAAGCTCAACTATGTGGCTACTTATCCTGTGCCTGTATCTAGTGATGATGCCATCGTGCATAGTCTCCTGGGGGCATTGGGTCCTAACTTCCAAGATTTTATCCTTCCACCGGCAGTGGCACTCGTGGAAGCAACGACTTCCTATTCATTATGGTGAAGTTCGTGCGGAGCATAGTTCGCTTTCCTATTTCAAGCTCCTTAAAAAATGAAACTGGGTCTAGTGGAGCACAGTTCCTTGCCTTGTGTCAAGCTCGTTAAAAAATGAGACAAGGGTTATGAGGATAGTTCTTTTACTGTGTCAACCTCATTAAAAAATGAAACAAATCCCTTTCCCAATCGAGTCTTTTGATTCAGATCTCATACAATACCAGTCAATTCTTTCCAGGATCTCGAAAGTGAACCTTCATTCCATCCACTTTTTTGAATGCAATGAAGCTTGGGGGGCATGTACCTCATTTTGCGTCATTATGCTGGGGGCATGCAAACTTATAACAAGCATAGTTTTTCGTTTGAAGCTTGTGTAAACATGAAACCGAATCCAACCAGAGTTCTCCATGGTTCAAGCTTGTGTAAAAATGAACCCATACCCATTTTACATCGTGTGATTTCTATCTTTATCTGCTAAATCCTGTTAGATGAGCTTGGTTGTTTTCATCCCATCGCCACCATCTCTTTGGCCGATCATATGCTTTCACTTGCTTGTTTTCATTTCCTGAGGGACTGTAGTTATGAGTGGTTTTGTTAGCTAGCCTCTTGACCATTACATGTTTTGAGCAGTTCCACCATTGCTGGAACCAGTTGCTACCCTTTATACCACTCGTTCCTCTAGGACGAGTCACCTTTAAGCTCTTTTCTGACTCGTAAAATATGAAAAGATTGCCGAGTATTTTTCCCTTTTTGACTCGTTAAAGAGAATAAAAATGGAGGTCTATTTTCAGTTGTTTTCTGACCGTTTAAAGATGAAAGGATTGTTGAGTTGTTCTTCTTGACTCGTTAAATGTAAATAAGAGGCGGTCGCCTTTAAGCTCTTTTCTGACCGTGTAAAAACGAAAAGATTGTTGGGCCCTTGTCGTTTTAGGCTCGTTAACGGTTACGAAACGACATGATTTTCGATTGCTTTTTTACTTTTTTGGGTCGAAATCACTAATCATGAAAAGTACTCCTCAGTCGTAATGATCGGGCGGTTCTTTCGAGCATTGTATTATACCTTTTCAGGCTCGAGAGACACATCTTTATGAGAAAGGACACCCCTAGAGTTTACTTTTCTGCTGTCTTTTCAAACTCTCTACACATGAAAAGACGTCGAGTTCTTCCTTTGTCAGACTCGTTAAAACTTAATGACATCGGCGTCTGTCGAAATGACGTTTTACAAGCATATGCTATCCCCGTCAAGCTTTTCATCAAAAAATAACCGGGGTACTTGCCAGAAATGGTGGGGAAAATGGAACCACAATTATTGTCGTGTCGGCAGTATGTCGCTCTTGAACATGGCACTTGTCTGCGTTCGTGTCTGGGTGGGGAAATCTCATCTTGTTTTTACACTTGCCTCTCTGGGTTTGGGTTATCCTGTTTGACCTCTCATCTACTCGTTGCCCTGTCACCATGACCCCTGATCATTTGATGTCAAATACTGCCAAGTCCACTGTCGTGCCGTCAATATGTTCAAGAGAAGTTGACCTCTGCAGAATACTCAACCTCCCTCTGATACCTCACATAATCCTCATTCACAAAACATTTTTATCCTTCTCTGTCTCGCATCAATGATGTGGGAAACATTATGGCCCACCGTCGATTAAGGTCACTTCCTGTCGACTTCAGCTCATTATCCAGGAAGTTGACCCAGAGACTCCCTTCAGGTGCCTTGGAGCCTGCATGCCTTAATGGTAGATTCTTCGTGTTCGACGCGAGGTTTTCATCATTGGCCTCCGTTCAAATGATTCTACGGGTGTTCGATGCCGGCTCACTGATTCACATGCTGTAGATTGTACCTATAGTACCTTGAGGACCATTGTCATTATTGGTGGTACCTCTTGCCTCTTTTAACATTTTTCATCATTGACTGGTAATCACACGATGTTCTTGCATGTTCAAATTTGACTCCCATATTCGCATGCTTGAACTTGTACTTTGTTCGGGTCGAGATGGAGCGCAAAGAACCTGGATTTTGTCTGTTGAGATCCAGGTTGCGATTTTGTGGATTATTATGATCATTACATGACTCATTCACTGGATGGTTGCGACCATGCCTGAGTCTGTTTATCGATCCTCACTGGATGGCTGCATCCATACCTTGGATCCAGATTTTTATATACTCTATTATGGATGGTTGCGCCCATACCACATATATCATGTACTTGAGATATCAGTTGTACTTCGTGCAGGTTCTCTGGCTGCCGTGTTTTCAGTTGACCACTTTCTTGTAAAGCATTTCACCCCTCTCTCTCTCTCATGTCTCGTGCTTTAGGGGGCATCTGTTACACAGTAATTTGTCACCGTCCCTGTTACCCCTTCTCCCGCAGCTTGGAGGACTTATTCTAGGACCTGTAAGAAGTGAAATAACTTGAAAACACTTGCATTGTATCCCCTTGAGTATGTACTTCATATGCCCTGAAGACACCTTCTGCAAAATACCCATAAAAATAGTCGTTTTTCCATTGGTGCTATTCCACAGTGTATCACTCGTGCCAATGGGGGAAATCCTCCAAAGAGGGCGTGCCATCTGGCGCTCTGTCTCAGAGTTGCACTCGCGCCATCCCAGTTGGGTAAAGTTTTTAACAAACCAACTTGCGAAGGTTCTTCTTAACCTATTCATGAGCTGATTCCAGTTTGAGTTAGTTCAGTTGGGCTTCGAATCTCCATAGGAGGGAAGTAGTTCTCCGCCTCTCATGGAAGCTTCCTAATGATAAGGCCAATCCCATGAATCTTGTGGATGATCTTATCTCCTTCTCCTCTCTCTATATAAGCTTGTCTTTTTGCCTTTGACAAGCTAGTTAGTAATTCTACTCTTCAATCTCCAAATTCTAAGTCCCAAAGTCTCAGAATTGCTAAGCTCATGCTACAAGAGGCCTTATTCATCCCCATAAGGCTACATCTTTAATGAGGAGATCATTGTCCAAGTAACCAAGGAGAGAGAGGCTTGTTCCCCATTCCCAACAAGCTTTGCAAGGCATGTGTTGTTGATCACCTAGCCAAAGGAGGATTTGACGTCAGAACTTGGTTGTATTCTTCTTTGTTTATCAATATAATAGACGATTATCATTATGGTTCCACTCTTATTATCTTTATAATGATGTTTGAGTTATAACCTTTCTGACTGATATATAGTTGCATCTCTTGGATTTTATGCTTGTATTTGTGTCGTTCTTTGCATGTGCAGGTGTCCGTTCATGAGGATCATGGGGATTGTGACTAGCTGGAGCGAAATAATGGGAGTGACGACTCTTCTACAAGTACTAGCGTTGGATTCGAGGTAGGCCCTCATCATCGGTCTTTAATTTTCAATTAGGAATCTGCGCGTTAGCGTTGTTTGATTTTTGCTAGACCCCATTTAGGCTAGTGGGATCGCCTCTATCCGCAGAGGGGATTTACCTACACAACAGGGGACATTATGCTCACAAGGAGCCTTGATAGATTCCTCAGCAAGGATGCCCTTACGGAAAAATTTGTGAAGATTAGATAATGGGTTGCCTCCAATGGGATTTTGGATCATTTTCCCATTTACCTTGAGATTTTTGGTGCCTCTCCTAAACCAAAATATCCTTTTAAATTAAATTCAACATGGTTGACAGATGAGGATTATCAACTTATGGTTAAACACACCTAGCAGGAGACTACTCTATCTTATGAATAGCTAGTGGCAGCATATTTTGCAGAAAATATTAACCTTCTTAAGAAGAAGACGATCACCTGGGAAAAAGAAAATAAAAAGAAGAAAGAAGAAGCATTCAAAAAAATTAAAGATACTTTGGCCAAATTAGAAAACCCAATGGGAGGAGGCTTTGGGTCTACTGAAACAAAATAACAAGTCATTAAACTTGAATTCGATCGTCTCAGACTCTTAAAAGACAAGGAGGAAAGTTGGTGACTCAAGAGCAGAGCCATCTGGCTTCAAGCGGGAGATGAGAATATGAAATTATTTTAGAAATTTTCCAACGAGAAGAAAGCTAGCAACACTGTGTGGTCATTGGAAGGAAAATGGGGATTTGCGGTTCAATTTTTCAACAATCTTGCCAACTTGGGTATTTCACATTTTGAACAATTATTTAGAGCCCCACATGAGGAAACTCTGGTTGAAACCATCAATATCGTTAGCCTGTTCCCCATATTTGTGGATGAGGAGGAAACATAAGCTCTGAATGCACCTATGACCATGGGGGAACTTGAAGCTATACTAAAATGGTTTAAAAAAGACAAGAGTCTAGGCTTGGATGGCTAGCCTATATAATTTTACGTGACATTTTTTGAATTGTTTGGGCATGATCCCCTTAAGATTATTGAGGAATGTCGTTAGAGTGGTAGGATGTATGATGGCTTCAATGCCAATTTTATCACCTTGATTCCCAAACCTAATAACCCATGCACTTTTGATTACTTCAAGCCGATTTCACTTTGCAATTATTTTTATAAAATCATAGCCAAAATCATCACCAATCGTATTAAGCCTATCTTATCCATGCATATCTCACCTGAAGAATTTATTTTCTCAATAATCGGTAGACATATGAAGAAATTGGGATTGCTTAGTAAGGCCTTCACTCTCTTAAAGTCCGCAAACTGAAAGGCATGATCTTTAAACTTGATCTTTCCAAGGCCTTTGACAAAACCAACTGGTTGTACCTTAGGATGTTGCTAACTCATCTAGGTTTACCACATGATTTCATTATGTGGATTATGTGTTGCCTTTCATTAGTTTCCTATATTATTCTCATTAATGGTTCAATTTCTAATTTCTTTCATGCTGAGCACGGCTTATGTCAGGGATGTCTTTTATCCCCCCTTATTTTTCTCCCGGTCATGGATGATCTAAGAAAATTAATCACTAAGGAGAAATCTCATGGTATAATCAAAGGAATCAAAATTGCAAACAATGTCATTTTATCTCAGTCCTGTTATTTGTGGATGATGTATTTATATTTATAAATAGATCTCTCAGTGAATCCATATCCTTTAATGTCATTCTTAACCTCTTATGCAAGGGTACCAGAATGGTTATTAATCAAGAGAAATCCTCCATGACCACATTAGGATGTTCACAATATGAAATTGATTATGCCAATCAGATATTTCCTTTTAGGATCTTGGCCTCTACTGAAGGTCTCAAGTACTTGGGATTCTGCCTTAAACCCAATGCATATAAGATTATTGAGTGGTCATGGCTGGTGGCCAATATAGAAAAGAGAATGAACATATGGCATCATCATTGGATCTCTTGTGTTGGGTGACTCATCCTTATCAAATTAGTATTGGAAGCCACTCCGGTATATTGGATGTCACTCTCATGGATCCCCAAAGGTGTTTAATCCTAAATATAATAATTATGTTTTAGCTTTCTTTGGCGTGGTAATAGGGAAGACTAAAATTTCTCATGGGTTGCATGTGAACATATAACACTATCCAAAAAGTGGGCTGGATGGGGGACGAAGAACCTTGAATGTTTTTCCAAGGTCGTAGCTGCAAACTAGGATGGCAGATGCTCAACTCAACCAGGCTTTGGACTGAAGTCATCATACAGAAATACATAAATCCATAGAACTTACTTCATTGGATTCAGTTTCCAAATTGGAATAGAAAGGATATATCAACCATCTGGAGAGTTTTTTTGAACTCTATCCCATATATTCATTTAGGACTTTCCAGGAAGGTGGGATCTGGAGACAAGGTGTGAATCAGTTTGGATGCCTAGTCGAGGTGTGGGAATCCTCACCTACTATTGCATGAACTTATCCAAATTATGGAGGCATTTGATATAAGGACCCTAAATCAAGTAGCAGATCCTAATAGCACAAATATCTTTGTATAGGCCTGGAATTCTGCTCATGATCTACAAATCTTGGAACCATGGAACTAGGAGTGGAATGCCTTCATCAATGATTTATCTGAAGCTCATATTAGAATTCAGGATCGGGTTGATAAGATTTCTTGGGTCATCTCCAAATTAGGTATCTACTCCCCAAAGGAAGGTTAACCTTACATATATGCTAACCATGAGCCTCAAAATTGTGTTTGGTGGTGGCGTATGCTTTGGAAATTAAAAGCCCCGCCAGAGATAAAGTTACTTATGTGGTGTTGACTTTTCAATAAGGCCCCCATAAGAGACAACTTGCAGAGGAGATCCTTTCAAGATCCCATTTGGTGCATCCTATGTAAGAATGAATTGGAATCCATTGATCATATTTTTCTTCATTGTCCTACAGCTATAGATCTACGGAACCAGGTATATCATTCCTTGAATATTCCTTTGATATGGGCAGGTGCATTTATCCATGCTACCTGGGAAGACTGGTGGAACAATGATAATCCATCTAATCTCTACAAACTTTCTATATTTGTATGCTGGTGTATTTGGATTGGTCTGAACAAATCTATATTTCATGACTTTTCCCCCAACTCGACGTTGTACGTTATTTATATCACAACCCTTTATAATTTGATATCGGATGATGATCCTCGATAGCAACTTAGCACCATTATGGCTTAAATTATAGACAAACCTATATCTTGGGCCTACTTCGATTGCTCAACACGACATAATGATTATGGAGGAGGTGTTGTATTATAGTTACATGATGAGCACTATTACAAAATGCAGATTGGCTTAGGACGAGGCACAAATAACTTTTCGAAACTTAACAGTCTCTGCCATCTTTTGATTTTTACAATTGAGAAAGGCATCCATCGTATCCATATATTTGGAGATTCAAAGATAGTCATAAACTGGTTCAATATACAAGTTGATTTCCACGTGCATACATTTAGGAATTTATTGGATGAAGTCCTTGTACTAAAATATCACTTTGATTATATCTTTGCTCGTCATATTTACAAGGAAAGGACTCATCTTTCTAACATCTTTTCAAGGAGGCAGCGTAACAACCTTGAGGTTATTTGATGATCCATGAGTACAATAGGCATGAATTCTTCCAATGTTTCCACGGATCATTTATTGAGCAACATCAATAGGGGCCAACATTGCCCTGATTATTGGAGTTTTGATCCTAGACTTTTTTTTATGTTCATATGTATCTTTCTATATCAATTTTAGACTATATACTATTCTTGTTTTGTATTAGCTACTCTGTAAGAATTTCAGCTACAACATTGTACAAACCATCATACTTTTTCAGTGTGTGGCAAGGCCACCAATTTTCTCATATACTTCATTGAAGCATCTCCAATATGTAATTTTCAATATTTCATATAATGAAAGTTACAATTTTTCCTTGGTGAATAAAAATAATAATTAAATATTAAAATTATATTTCTTTTGAATTTAATAAATTGAAACTAATAAACATATTGAAGATTATGCAAAAAAAGAATTGTCGTTTCTAGAAACATATCAACTGACTGCAAGGGAAGTACACCATCAACAAAAAAATTGTTCTCCTAGAGTTATTACATCTACATACTTTTTATTTTGACATATCTATCCAATAAAATATATTTAGAACATGAAAATATTGAAAAAAAACTAAAACAAAGCAAAAAAACACAAAAAAATAAAATAAAAAATAATAATAAGTAAATTAAATATATATAAAATTATTAAAAAAGAAGAAAATATAAATATTAAAAAAAAACAATAACAACAACATATATAAAAAAAGACAACAAACAAAAAAAAAATCAAACATAAATATGTAAATAAAAACACAATTAATTTAAAAATAAACAAAACCATAAAATAAATTTAAAAATATATATATTAAAAAAAAAAATTAAAAAAAATTGACCCAAAAAAATAAAATTAAATAAATATTATTGATGAGATAAATTTTAAAAAATAAAAATAAATAACACACAAATAAACAAAAATATTAAATAAAATAAATAAATAACAATAAAAAACATAATTCAAAAATATTCAAAAAAAAACTTTAAAAGAATAATTAAAAAAAAACATTTAAAAAATTAAACTTATAAAAACCTTTAAGAAATAAATTGATAAATAAACAAATAAAATACAATTAAAATAAAAAAAATTTGTTAAAAAAAAAATTTAAAAAAATAAATAAATTTATATAAAAAAAATCAAAACCCTAGGGCCTTAGCAAGTAGGGACTAAGAATGACAAGTTAAATAAAATATTTTTATGAAAAAATGAATAAAAAAGTTGTAAAAATAACAAATATTAAGAATTTTTTATGAAGGTTATATTAAAATATGATGACATATTTAGTTTTGTTTTGTTCCAAAAAAAATTAAAATCATTGACATTAATAAAACTTTCATACTTGATACATAAGAAAATTTAAAGTGCAAAAATATTCTCCAAAAAAAAAGTGTTTTATGAATAACCACTTTTCAAAATCAGGTGATTTTTTTGCTACCTCAAAAAAATGAGTAATCAGTAATTTTCTCGTTTGATCGGTAACTATGTTTTACTAGGTTAGGGCTAGTTTTTATGAGCTTAACCATTGTTTACTAGGTTGACTTATATTGGCCCACTTTGACATATCTTTACTAGGTTTTCCTAGGTCTATTGGGTTTACTAGGTTGATCTATGTTTATTAAGTTGACCTACATTTATTAGGTTTACTGTATTTACTAGGTTGACTTAAGTTTACTAGATTAACCATGGTTTACAAGGTTTACTATGTTCACCTAAGTTTACAAGGTTTACCAAGTTGACCTGGGTGAACATATGTTTAGTAGTTGTACTACGTTTATCTATGTTTACTAGGTTTAATAGGTTTTCAACATTTGTTAGGTTAACCTACGTTTATTATGTTGACGAGTGGTTCAATAGACTGAACTAGATTTATTAGGTTTGCTAGGTTTACTTGATTTACTATTATTACTATGTTGACTTAGGTTTACTAGATTTACTAAAGTTTAGTAGGTAGAATAGGTGTATTAGATTTACTAAGTAACTTAGGTTTATTATGTTGACCTAGGTTTACTAAGTAGACCTAGGTTTAGTAGGTTCATCTTGTTTATCTTGGTTTATTATGCTTATTGAGGTTATTAGGTGGACTTACATTTACTATATTAACCTAAATTTATTAGGTTCACTAAGTTGACCTAAGTTTACTATATTTACTAGGTTGACCTAGGTTTACTTGGTTGACTGGGTTAATCAATGTTTATTAGGTTTAAAGTTGACCTGTGATTACTAGGTTGATCTATGTTTACTATGTCAACCTTTAATATTCCTACTACAAAATTAGAGTGAATAACATAATTATGAACTAGGAACAATAATGAAAAATTAAATCTCAAGCACATAGATTAGAATACCAATAAAATAGGGAAAAATAGCTAAGCCATTTTATTAATTATGGGAATCTGAGTACATAGAAATGGGCATGAGGGATGGAACTTGATATTTCTAAACAATCTATGCAAAACTGAGGTGGAATCTCACTGACCCAAATTTTAAAATGGCTTCAAACTGGGAATGCACACAACCTACAAATTTTTCTGCCAGCTGCCAACTGAAATTGAGATTATTCCCTATGCATTTCTCAAAAAATTCCGAAATTTTAGCTACTGACTCTCCTCCAAATACCCAAAAACCCTAGAAAGGGTTAAGGCTAATTATGGAAGACTAAAAATCCCTCAAATAGGTGCGAGTGGATTTCCTGTTTTGTTAAGTGAAATTCCAAAGAAAATCTGCTACGAAATTCCCAAAATGTTTCATTGGACATTCCCCTAAGCTCCACAGCAAAATCCTCTCTGGAATCCAAATTTTCTCTAGCCCTTAGCTCCCTAGAATCATATACTCTCCACCCCTACACATGATTTTCCTAGAAACCGATGTAGACTACCAGATTTAGTAAAATTCATTCCTCAATATTTACTCAACTCTGACCCTACAAAATGTTGCCATAACTATGGTATCAAAGTAGTAAATTATCCTGTAAATTCCTCACTCACCCAAGTCACTGAAGGTGACCCAAAATATGTCATAGGAATTTCCTTTCCACCTAGGAAATCCATAGAACTATATGTCTTGATACAATATACCCTATTAGGAGCCCATAAATAGACTCTCCTCTATCCCAACTAGGGAGACACTCAAGGTTCTCCAAAGGATGGATGGAATTTCATTTTAAATCCATGTGTTAAAAAACACTCCAATTCTTGCACTAAAAACCTCCTAGAGAGGTCAAATGGTATAAGTGAGATAGTTAAATGGAAGCAAGAAATTTTCCTTTGTTTCCTTAAGAAGTTCATTCCCCTTAGCTTCACTCAGTTGTCCCCATAATCCACTATTTCCACCCTTCTCCCATAGTGGTTCAAATGGTATCCCTTAGTGGCCATCACAATCTAGTAAAAAAGTTATTTTTTCTCTTTCCTAGTGTGCATTGCCTCCTTTTTCTTGCAAAAATCACATGGGACCTACTCCACCCACTTTTCCTAAGTGACCAAAGTTTCAAACATTCACCTCTAATGCCAAAATTGTAAAATTGTCCTACACATGATATTTTATAAAATAGATGATATCATAGTCCTCCCCACCAAATTTTGCTTTTACTCAATAAAATGCAATGTTAGGTGTTGCAACACCTTCTCTTCTTCCCATGTGGCATCCTCCTTAGGTAAGGCCTCATATCTAACAAGAAACTCCCTAGTTACTTTGTTCCTGATCCTCCTTTCCCAAACCTGCATAATGGCTTAAGGAACCAACACAATATGTCCCTTCTCATCCAAGGGTGGTAGCTCTTTTGAATTTGTTACCTATTGTCCCAGTGCCTTCTTCAAGCAAGACACATGGAACACATTATGCACTATTCTCCCTGCTATAAGCTCCAGCTCATATGTTGCCCCTAAATTCCTAGTCACTTTGTAGGGTCCATATAACCAAGGCTTGAGTTTTTCATCCCCCTTCTTCTTGAGATTTATGTTATGAAACCAACTCACAAAAATATACAAAATATAGTTGGACGCCTTAGAAATAAGCCTCTTCGAGGGGGCAACCTCCTTTACATTACACAAATGAACAATTCTTGGATGATTCAAATGACAACCTCCTTTCTATATATAGGAGTCTAAGGGGTCCAATATAACCAATATGACCTAACAATAATAATATAAAGGCACAAAAATAACAATAGAGGGATTCTATGGGGCACAGTAATAACAATATGGGGACAATGGGGGTACAACAATATTAATAAGGGATACAAATACAATATTAATGGGGGAATCACTAGTATTATAGGGACCTAACAAGCCCCTCTCCTTCAAAAAAGTATTGTTCTCAATACTTAAGTAGTTTTGGGTTCTTCTATATAAAATTCTCATCCTCCCATGTGGAATATTTAGTGGATAAGTTCTTCCACTTGATGAGATACTATGAAATGGATCGATTTCATAGTTGTCAAGTTCTTACTTCTATGACTACTTCCGATTCCAATATAATTTTTCCTTCCTCGTCAAGTTCTGGCAATATTATTTGAACTGGGATCTTGTCGTCTATAACCTTCTTTAAACATGAAACATGGAAAACTGGGTGCACTCGAGAAGTTGCAAGAATCTCCAATTTGTATTCCATAGTACCAATCTTTTGCAACACCTTCTATGCACCATAATACTTTGGTGACAATTTGTTATCCTTATTAGCTTGTTTGAGGGACATTTGTTTATATGGTTGTAGCCGTAGGAATATCCAATCACCTACATCAAAACTTCTTTCACTGCGATGTTGATCTACCTGTTGTTTCATTCTATTCTGCACCAACACGAGGTTATCCTTTAAGAGTTGGAGAACTTGTTGTTGATGCTTGTTGTGATGTTTCACTGAATGAACCTTAGAATTTTCTCTTAAATATGATGTGATGGATGGTGGTTGATATCCATAAAGTTCCATAAATGGGGTCATTTTTTTTGCAGTATGGAAGGAAGTGTTATACCACCATTCAGCCAGAGGCAACCATTTGACCCATTGTGTCTATTTATCAGATACAAAGAAACGAAGATATCCTTACAAACATTTGTTTACTATATCCGTTTGCCCATCAGGCTGAGGATGATAAGATGAGCTATGAGCTAACTGAGTACCAAGACAAGAGAATAATTCTGTCAAAACAATTCCTGTAAAAATGGGATCTCTGTCACTTACAATAATCTTTGGGTTTCCATGTAGCTTTTGAGTTGTTTCCATAAATGTCATAGAAACTGTACTGGGTTTAAATGGATGTGATAATGCACAATAGTGTGCATACTCGGTAAGTCTATCAACTACCACCATGATGACACTCTCTCCCTTAGACTTGGGTAAACCTGTGATAAAATCCATTGAAACCTCCTCCCAACGTTGGCTTAGAATGGATAAAGTTTGTAATAGACCTAGTGTCTTAATTGTTTCAGCTTTATTTTGTTGGCAAACCAAACATTCCGCCACAAACTTTTGAATATCTGATTTAAGGCCATCCCAAAAGAATTCCTTCTTAACCCTGTGGTAAGTTTTTTAAAAATCCTAGTGCCCTCCTAAGGGAGAAGTTTGCAATTCCAAAAGAATCTTTTGTTTGAGTGGGAATTCTTTACAGAGGTATAAGTGATATTTGTACCATAACAAATCATTTTTCCAACTAAATGTATCAGATGTACTGGAATATTGTTGTAACTTTCGAATAAGTTCCCACACTTCTTCATCATTCTTCTATTCCTCCCTTGCTTCCTTTATCCAATCTGGTTGGATAATAGAAATGGTGCACAACAATGCTTCCACATCCTCATCCTTTCTTGAGAGTGCATCTACCACAACATTTTGCTTCCCTTTTTTGTGTATGATTTCAAAGTCAGAACCCAACATCTTTGTGACCCATTTTCTTTGTTCTTCAAAGGATAATCTTTGTTATAAAACGTATTTAAGGATATCATGATTCTTTTTTACCTTGAAGTGTCTTCCCATTAGCTAGGGTCACCATTTCTTAAGTGCATGTAGTATTGCCAACATTTTATTCTCATAAATAGCTTTGTGTAAATACTTTCCCTTGATTGGATGACTTTCGAAAGCAATGGGTCTTCCATATTGCATTAAAACATCACCAATTCCATTTATGGAAGCATCACATTCCACAATAAAGGTTTTTGTGAAGTCTGGTGTAGCTAAGAATGGTCCTTGGCACATTGCCTCTTTAAGATCTTCGAAGGCATTTGTTGCTTCAAGAGTCCATGAAAATGCATCCTTCTTCAACAATGTTGTTAGAGGTGCTGCTATTTCCCATAATTCTTAACAAACTTGCGATAATACCGTGTCAACCCAAGAAATCCTCGCAAATGCTTTATGGATGTGGGGATTTTCCATTCCTTAATGGCTTTAATTTTGCTAGGGTCTACCTTAACTCCCTCATGAGATACAATATGACCCAGATATTCCACCTCTTTTACTCCAAAGAAACATTTGGATCTTTTTGCATATAATTGTTTCTCCTCCAATAGTTGTAGCACCTGTCAACATGTTCACCATGATCCTTCCAAGCTTGTTGTAGATTAGTATATCATCAAAAAATACCAACACAAATTTTCTAAGGGTTTGAAAATGGAATTCATCAAACCTTGAAATGTAGAAGGTGCATTAGTAAGGCCAAAGGGCATGACCAAAAAATCATAGTGACCCTCATGAGTTCTAAATGCTATTTTTGGAATTTCTTTAGTCTTCATTCTGATTTGATGATATCCTGAATGAATATCTAACTTGGTGAAGCAAATTGATCCATGTAATTCATCCAATAATTCATCAATGACAGGAATGGGAAACTTATTTTTAATAGTGAGCTTGTTGGGCTCCCTATAATCCGAACACATGTGCCATGATCCATCCTTCTTGTGCACCAATACTATTGGAGCAGAGAAAGAACTTTGGCTAGGTTGAATTACACTAGCCTCAAGCATTTCTACAACCATACATTCAATTTCACTCTTTTGGGCATAGGGATATCTGTACGGCTTGATGTTTGGAGGAACACTTCCTTGAATCAAATGAATAACATGATCATGATCATGAATAGGTGGGAGACCTTTGGGAGTCTCAAATACCTTGGAATGATTGTCCAATACTTTTTGGAGATCTAGAGCAATAGATGATTTCGATGTAGAAACATCTAGCAAACATAATTGTGAAATTACACCTCGTTGTTCCTTTTTTAGAAGCTTTGTCATACCGTTAGAGCTTATTATCTTTTTCAGTTTCCCTGCAATACCCCTTAATTCAACTTCCTTTCCTTTCGCATAAAATTTCATGAAACGTTCTTGAAAGTTAAAAGCTATTGTACCCAAGGATTGTAGCCATTGGGATCCTAGTACAACATCAAAACCTCCCATTGGAATGGAAAGCATTGGGCTTTTCAATACATATTCTCCCATGGATAGCTTGATATTATGGCACTTTCCAGAGCAGTTTATCATTCCTCCATTTGCAACCATCACTTGACACTCTGGTGCTAGATATAGGAAGCAATTCAATTCTTTTGCTATCTTACAATGAATAAAATTTTGGGTACTTCCTAAATCAATCAACACTATTACCTTTTTCTTCT
>APFE030696182.1:31894-48936 GCA_000404065.3 Pinus taeda | reverse complement strand
TATCTTGATGGTTTGAGGAGTGGTAATTCTAGCCAATGCATTACAAGATATGGTCGGATTCATTTCTTCTTTATCCATGCTTTTTTCCTGGATATCCTCTTCTTTTGACCTTTCTTGCTCATTTTTTTCTTCCTCTTTAAAATCTATGTAGAATAATTTCTTCTCAACACACTTATGACCTTTAGTGTATTTTCTATCACAACTGTAACAAAGCCCTTTTGCTCTTTTTTCTTTCAATTGTTTTGGTGTCAATCTTATAGGTTGTGGAAGGCTAGGGGCAACAACACTTCCATATTTATTGTTGTGAGTGGTATGATTCCTGGTTGCCATAATTTTTCTTTCCATTTTTCTTACTAACCTAAATGCCTTCTCTAATGAATCAGGTTCCCAATGGAGAACATCATGTTGGATATTATCCTTTAAAGTCCATATGAACGCATCAATCCTATGCTCCTCTGGAATATTTTTTACCCTTATGTTCAATTTTTGTAACTCCTCAATGTGCTCCATTATTGAACCCTTGTGTTTGAGACTTATCAATTGGCTAAAAAAAGTGTTGCTTTTTATATCCTCATAATGTGCTGTCAGTTTTTCTATAAAAATTGCCCAAACGATAATTTATTTATGAGAGAAAAGCCATTGATACCATACAAACTGATTTGGTTCCAAATATAAAGTTGCAATACGTACCTTTTGTGTGTTTTGCACATTATTGAGATCTAAAAATTGCTCCATCTGTAATATCCATGCTGTGGGATCCTTGCCATCAACTTCCTCATATCGATTTTTGGAATATGGTGGGTCTTCGATCCAACATTAGAGTTTATGGAATCATGTATAACATTTATTTTGTTCTCATCATGAGTTTCCTTTACTACCCTTTCACCATTAGTGACCATTTCTTAGCAACTTATTCATATTTATCTTCAATTCTTCCATCTTATCATCCATGCCATCCATTTTAGCGTCCATGCCATTGATCTTAGCTTCCATGCCATCCATCTTAGCTTCTACGCCTTTCTTCAAAGAATCCATATTAGCTTCTACACCTTTCTTTAAACCATCCATCTTAGCTTCTACATCTTTCTTTAAACCATCCATATTAGATTCTGTTACTTTTTGTGCAAGTGACACTTGTTGCACTTTGTATCTTAATTTTGATATATCATGTTGCATTTCTTCCTCTTCTTCATAAGTCATGCCAGAGCTTTTAGGTTGCTTACTAGGTGCTTGCATTTTCTTTCCTCGACACATAAATTACCGATAATAATGCTTTACTATACCCTTTGAATTCCTTGAAACTAATTTTTCAAACCAAGCTTATGAAAAAAAAATTAAAAACTACACACCTTTTTTCACTTTGTAGGAGCTTGATATTGAATCTGATGTATCTCTATAATTTTAGATCATCTAGTTCTGAAATTGCAACCTATAGTAGACCTCTGTGTCCTCTTTCCAAAGCCACTAGTCTGATCTAAATTGGATTCTCCAAGGAAGAGTTATACACAATCTCCCAAGATGACCTGATTATAGACCTTTCGAGAAGAGCGAACTTGTATGAAGTGCGACATGCCACTGTTTCGACCTTTGGCTTTGAAAAATATATACAAGAAACTATAGTTCATCCTCTCTTTGTACCTTCTTACAAAATTTCAATCTGATGCTCAAAGAGAAAGTTATGACAATTTTCCGCAGGTCACTTGTTTGGAATGTAATTCAGGGGTCTACAAAAAGACCAACTTCCTCATATCATATCTTTGCAAATATAGCACAAAAAGATATGAAATTCGGACCCGAGGTTCAGTGTGATTTTGTCTCAAATTGGCTTTTTTCGCTTCTAAAACGTCGCAGAAAAAAATTATAGCGAAAATACCATGATGACCTATTTGGAGTAGCGAAACCCTAGAATCCAAAGCTCTGATACCAAATGTTATGAAACCAGCTCACAAAAGATAGAAAAGATAGTTGAACGCCTTAGAAATAAGACTCTTTGAGGGGGAAACCTCCTTTACATTACACAAATGAACAATTCTTGGATGATTTAAATGTGAAAAACTCCTTTCTATATATAAGAGTCTAAGGGGTCCAATATAACCAAGCTGACCTAACAATAATAATATAAAGGCACAAAAATAACAATAGAGGGATTCTATGGGGCACAGTAATAACTATATGGGGACAATAAGGGCACAACAATATTAATAAGGGATACAACTACAATATTAATGGGAGCATCACTAGTATTATAAGGATCTAACAATTTGATTGCCTATATGGTTTTAGGTGCAACTAGACCATGTCCCCAACCTAAAATTTCCTCTCAACTTGGTGGTGATTTGCATAAATATTATGTTAATTTTTTGCATTACGCAAAGTGTCCTTGAGATCCTTGAGTATATTTTGGATCTCTTAGACCCAATCCTTAGCCCCTAGGTCCTTATTATCTCCAAAAACTAGGTCATCAAAAGATAAGGCATCATAACCATAGAGAGCTCAGAAAGGAAGCATAGTAATGGACATATCATAGGTGATGTTGTAGCAGCACTCCCCACGATTTAGTCACTTCGCCCATGCCCATTTTTTCCCTATAACATAATTCCTCAAGCATGCCTCCAATCATTGTTTCACCACCTCTTTCAGCCCATCTATCTGAGAGTGGTAGCTAGTGTTGGGAGTGAGATTTGTACTCACCAATATGAAGAGCTCCTTCCAAAATCCTCGCATGAACCTATTGTCTTGGTGACTAATAATGGTGTTAGGGAGACCATGGATTCTAAACACCCACCTAAAGAATAACTTTTCTACTTGTGAATTTGAATACCAAGTTAGAATAACAAAGAAATGGGAAAACATTGTTGGCTACGTGGGGCTTGATCGAGGTTCGGAAGTGATTTATCCAATCAAATCCCGGTATTACTGGCCCTTTCAACAATAGTTTGCATAGCACGGACTAAGGTCTCACCCAAAGTAGTATGGGAGGGTGCTAGAACCAGGTTTATGCACCCTGGGGATGTCTTATATGTGGCAATAGGAACGTGTTCCAACCTTAGCGCTTACTAGGCTACGCACACTCACAGGCATGTTGCGTCCTGTGTTACTGCCTTCACCCAGCTCTAACTGCAACACTAACCGTGTTGATTATCAAGGTCTTCCTTAATTAGGTTATGTTCACTAATTACTTAGAATATTTTCATACATAAACATTCAGAGAAATGTTTATCAAGTGCACACATATAACTATACAAATAACACTTAATGCATAATATCGAAAATATAGATCCACGAACAGATGCACAATATTTTGAATCTAACTTATCTTTATTAATGATCTTTTCCAAATTCAATTCAATTACAGACCCAACTCCACCCTGTGCACTCAGCTGTAGGGGTCCATGCACTCAGATGCGAACTCTACTAGGTCTTTGCGCACTCAACTGCAGAGCCTCTTCCTACTACTATGACCCAATACACTCCAGATCCACTTCTATCCTCTAACCATGCCTTTGCATCTATCTACTTACTTGTTTCAAAAACCTCCTCCTTTACACTTAGAGCCTCGCTCTATTTATACAATCCCATGGTCCGCGAACCATGGGTAGGCCAACACAACTTTACATTATTTTACAATTCTTAGGGTGGACAACACTATGACTCATCCTTGACTTTCATGCTCCGTGCACATACTTTGCAGAGACTTTACATGACATTGACCAAAACTTGAGCTTTAAGCCCGAAAAACATGCTGTGGGGGGATCCACTGCCTAACAGGCCCCCAACACAATCATCATGACTCGTCCCGAGTGACTATGTGGAGAACCTGACACGAAGCCCTTCCAACTATGTCTAGGTTGCGCGAAGGTCCGCAACACACTGCTCTACTATTTGCTGGATCTACTCTACTCACTCAGCTAAATGCTCACTGTCAGCAGCAAATCCCTGTCTTAAAGCATGCATTACTTTCATCTTTGTGATCTTTCTTTCAATGCCGACAGTGATGAGGAAGGCCTCATCAATCGAAGGTTGGACGTGTGCTTTAAGTACTGCCTCATTTTGGCATGCTGCATCCACTTGCTCCTTCAATGCCTTCACCTATTGCAGCTTCTCGAGCCGTTGGGTCAGGACTACTGTCTGTGCCATCCCGCGCACACTATCATATTGCATTTGAAGCTCCCACACTCTGTTTCCAAGTGTTGTATGTGGGGTCCTCCTGTAAGGAAGTGAGGACCCTAAAGGATTCTTCCAACATAGTGGTAGAGGTCTGCACTACCTGTCCTATTTCCTCCAACCCCTTTTGGATAGTGCTAGCACACTGTTGTCGAACTTCCAAGGGCGTGGATGACTATGTCTTTAATCATAGTTTAGCAATCTGAAGGTTGAGGTCCAGCTGGATCTGTTTTTCTTCCTCCTTTGCCTCATGGAATCCATTGGCCAATTTTTGAATCTGCACTCCTATTGGTAGGTCTGTCACAATTTCTAGCTCTGGGAAACGATGAAATGCTTCCTCTACTATCTGCTCCAGTTGTTGATTCTGCACCAATGCATCATCACGTTGTAGGCTAAGCTGCTCCATGTTGATTTGCTATTCATTGAGTATTTTCACTATGCGTCCTTCCCTAGCGTGGAGTTCTATTGTCACTCCATCCTGTAGCTGGTATAATATATCCCGCGGAAGGGCAGCCAAGTTAAGGCAAAGTCCCTTGATCCAACCCACTGTGACTCTGTCCTCCGTGCTGTCTGCGGTCAGTGCTCCTTCCGGTAGCATGACGGTGTCAGCCATTTTGGCCCATAATAACTGCACTGTTGTCGATGTACCCATGACACCATAGGTAACTACCATTCCTTCTTGTGGGGGCCACACCTAAAGTCCTTGTAGTTGTGCCCTGAGGGCCCCCAATACAGTCTGTTGCTCTGTCATTACTTCCTGGAGTGCTTCCCTAGTGACCTCATGAACTGTGTTGACGATGTCGTATAGATCACCCTATGTTAGTGTAATAGGTTCACCATCCAGTTTGGAAGCCTTGGTCTTCTTTCGAGGCCCTGTACATTCCATACCACATGGTCATTTTAGTTGTATAGATGTCATGTTTAAGTCTGTGCCCTCTGTTCTGTCATCTTTCCCCTATCCTGTGATCAGGTCCGGGCCTCTTTCCTCTTGCATCGTGGTGACCCCAGTTGTTGGTGATGCTGGTGCTTTTTCAGTAGCCTTGGTCTGTTCTGTGGTGGTCTTCGTTGCCTCGCGAGAAGCCCTTACCTCCTCGGTGAACTACTTGTTGTGCTTCTACTGTGCCAGTAGCTTGGTGGCATCCTTTTGTTTTTGTATTGTTGTCTCATCATGCACTGCCCAATCCAGGGCGCTCCACTCAGGTGGCCATGAGTCAAACACAGTGTCATCAATCGCAATGAAAGGGAGTTTGCTCCAATTCTGCTTCGGATCCTTTCGTGCCTTGATATACACATTGTGCATATCTACCTTAAAGTCTGCAAAGCTCCGCAGACTATCATACACTATGGGGGATGGGCAGGGCCTTTTGTTGATCCACATCTGGACTCTTGCCTCCATGAGTATCCAGAAGATCTTGGTCTCGCATATTCACGTGGTGTCCTTTGTCACCCAAAGCGACGCATATTTTTCCACCTCTGGCAAGTCCTATTCAAGACGAGGAAACTTACTGTCCTCAAACAATTCCCCTACAACCAACAAGATGGATAACAGAAACCACACGTAGTGGAAGGTCTTACCCTACTCCTAGGCCTCCTTGTATTTCGTCAGAAACTCCTTGTAGAGGAACTGCGCCTACTTGAACTATACCCCTTCTGCACATTGTTCAGCCAGCATGAAGACCATTGCTAGTACCTCATTGTCGCGACATTTTCTCATCACTTTTGCTACTAGTAGCTGGGTGGCTACAAGCACCTCTTTGTCTTGAATGCAACTAATTACATAGCCCCTCTACATTTTCTCCAACTTGTATTTCTTCTTCATGGCCTTTGCGAGCGCCAAATCTCCTCTTTTGCCAGCTATTTCCGTGGGGTCCCTTCCCGTACAGGGAAGATCAAAAATCCTGTGAATAAGCTCCGTCGTGATGGGAATTAGCTCCCCTAGCCACAAGTACCCATCATGCACTAGGAAAAGAAATTGCCTGATGACAAATATCGTGATCAGTGCTCGGTGAAAGTGTGGAATCCATAGAAGGTGGAGTAGCCTGGCCTCTTCCACACCATGCAGCCATTTCCACGGCTCTAGCATTGTAACCAACCCCTCCTTGCTCTGTTTCATGAGTTGGATAATCTCCAAATGTGGGAACTTTTCTCTGTCCGCGAGGTCCCAATCTTCAAATTTCATTGTGGGCACATAGCCCAGAACCGAGCCTTTAAATAGAATTCCCTATGGGAGGAGCGGGGTTTGGAGTTCGCTCTTAACGACATCCAAATATTTGGGTACTTTTACTCTTCCTTTCCGCGGAGGGACATACTTGGGCAGTTTTGCTACAACGCGCACTGGCTGAATGTCTTCCTCCATTTCTTCACCCACCTCGATCTCTTCTACAAATGCCTAGAGATCCTCCTCCTCGTCATCTATCTCAAGATTAACAATCTTTCCCTTGTATTTCGTAGATAGTTTACCAAACCACGAATTTCGCGGAGACATATGGACCAGTCATGCTACTATGGATCATTTTTGGGCCTCGGTGTCCAGGGTGATTTTGGAATTTCTGGTGCATCCCCCATCAACAGCATAGGGCTTTGCGCATCTCCCTTGGTTGTCAACATCATTCTATTTAGGAAGTCCCGCGTCTCCTTCTAAAATGTCTCAAACACTGAACTTTCTCCCACAGCCTCTAAATTTGTAGGGTCCAAACCCAATTGATAGCGCAACAACAGAATTCTCAAAACACCAAGGGTTGTTCAGTGGATACCACCGATGATTTATAGGCCCTTTTGAATTCAAATTCTACCCTTCCCCCCTTATTCGGCTTATTAATGCAAGATTGGTGGTAGATCATCCCAAATCTAGTTCTAACTTCGTGTCTTAATTGACCACCACCCACTCCTCGTTGCCTTAAATTGGACGTCTTGTCATGAACAGTGACACCAACTGTCACTTCCCAGCCTACCCATGCGGCACCGCAGCCCCCTATGTGCAGGAACATCCCTTGTGGCATACTAATCCGGTGCGCAACCTCCTTGTCACGCAACTCCCTGACAAACTCTTTTATAGTCCCCCACTATCTTTCAATTGCTTGGAACGCTGAGAATGTGCTTCCTACAGATAGTCAAGTGGTCGCACCACCTATGTGAAGCTTCAATTTACCTTCCATCCTAGTCCATGGGCACTCCTTAATTACCCTCGTGGCAATCAGTGCCTCATGTTATTCCTTATGTGGTGCGCTACCGTGGTTACTTTGCCTGGTAAGGTGCGATCGTAGCCATGGTAGCAGGGCCACAAATTTTCGATGAAAATTTTCTAATGTAGTAGTATGGCTACGCATATCTTGTCTTGTCATTCTTAGTTTCTTGATGTAGCCTGCTTGCGTGATTTCAGTTTCCAGTTTGTTGATTTCTGCATCCATTAGCATGCTTTTCCTCCTCAGTCGTACCCTATCTTCCTTGAGTTTACGAAGTTTAAGGTCCCCTCGCCGAATGGCTTCTTGTAATTGCATAGCTCCTTCATCCGAGTCCTCGCGTACTATCCCAGCTCTGGGAGCTACTACATGAGGATTCCTTCCTTCCAAAACTATGGTCTCGACTTTTCTCCTCAGCTTTGGAATCGTTTCCGCACTCAGGTTTTTGTACATGGCCCTATAGGCCCATCAGACCACTGGTACATGCAAGTCCCAACCATATCATCATGCCTGGTGAACTCTATTTAGGATCCCTCATACCTTCTGAAATGCTTTTGCATGGAACGTTTTTGGTGTGTGTTGCCCTTCCTGTCACTGCGTCGTGTTCCAATTTTCGATCCAGAGTTCGGGTTGTGCGTGTGCACATGTTTGTACCGATCGAGATAGGTGGGAGCGCAAGCTGCCCCACCCTGGCTGACCGACTCTTGTTCGAGGCTGGGGACTTACAAACCATAGGCATATCATCCTTCAACATCTACCTCAGTCCTCAAACTCACCTTGATGTGTACCCCACCATCGTGTGGGTGTTGCACATAGTGCCCATTTCAACGCATCAAACTATTGTTGTTCCACTACCGCGTTTTCAAATTTTCTCAAGAATGCATCCACCGTTGTCAATCTATCATATGTCGGCAGCTCTCATGCCTCTGTTGTCATGCAACGCAGTGACCTAATCATCATGTTGCAATTCAGCGTTGTCACTTCATGCAACCGATTCTTCCAGCGCTCTACTTCTTCATCTAAATCTGAAGTGCAGGAGCTTTCTCGCTCCCACAAGATTCTCCCATCTGCAATCGGATTTACCCAATCCTGGTCTCATGAAATTATCTTGTAAATACAATCTAACTCATCATCACTTTCATTGTCACGCACTAGTTCAATGTAGCATGCTCCTTCAGCTGGGTCCAGTGGGACTACTACGCGTAGCAAATTTTTCTCAAAGATCATTTTTTGCTTCTTCAAATTGACGACTTCGTTCATATCGGTGGCCTAGATTATTCCTAACAATGTGGGATAGGGATTATTGTCATCGACAATCTCTATCACTTCAAAATCTGTCTATGTGCTCGCGCTTTCAATATCAACTGCTAGCCCTTGCAACCTCCCCATGGGCAAAATATTTTGTTGGTTCACCATTCATAATTGAATAGGGGACCACTGTAGCGTAAGCCTTCCCATGCCTTCCCATGTTTTCTTCGATAACACATTCATGTCTGAACCTAGATCTAGGATTATCTGATCCATTTCATACTCACCAGTATGCGTAGTCAATCTCATTTCCCTCCCGATGTGCAATGCATGCTTCCCTAATATCCAGACTACGCGTAGTTCTCTTGACCCCACACACATGGTGATCAGCTCCTATAGTCCCTTAACTGCCTTGTTGTCATGCAGCAGTTTCATGGATGTCTCCAGAAATGTAGTAAGCATT
This sequence comes from Pinus taeda, assembly GCA_000404065.3. Classification (NCBI taxonomy): domain Eukaryota; kingdom Viridiplantae; phylum Streptophyta; class Pinopsida; order Pinales; family Pinaceae; genus Pinus; species Pinus taeda. The sequence goes on along the minus strand of APFE030696182.1, from coordinate 39,882 downwards.
GAAGGATCCATTCCTGGCTCTCGTTGATCCTTACTACCTGAAGTGGAGACCTCTATGAAGCTCTTAGCTTCCATGAATGTCTCCTTTGCATGTTCTAAGTCAAACTCAAGTTCCTTTGCAGGAGCCTTGCGAACCCATGTATCTTCCTCTGGTTGCTTCCCCTTATCCTCTCCCATGGTCGCACCGCTTCTGAGCATCATGTTTACATTCGGGTCTTCTTCACACGATTCAGACCTCATCATTTGTAGATTCTAAGTCGAAGGACGCTGGAATACTCCTTTTTTCGTGCATCTGTGTGATCAATGTAGGATAATATATTGTTTCATGATCAAACTGGGCACAATACGAACAGGATATCCTCGTTGGGTTGGTGTCACAGGCATAGTGCCCTGGTCCTCCACAATTGTAACAAATTAATTGTTTGCAGCCCCTTCCTAGTCTTATTCCTCCTCGTCCTCGACCTCACCCTTGAAATCCAGCGTGCGCCATCCCTGTAGCTAGGTCAAGGGCTCTCGTTTCTATCTGCATCCTATAGGCTGGGGTATGATCCATCATTAGCTTGTAGCTATGACAACTATGCTCGTCGTGGCCTACTGACCTGCAGAAATTACAAAGCAACTGCTAGGGAGTCTGTGTATACTTCTGCAACAAATGACAATTATCCATCATCTGTTTTCCTCCTATTTGACAGATCGTGCACCATAACATGGATGTCACACTTAGCCCTGCCTGGGCCTCTAGTCTCAATGGAATTGGCCCTCCTCCTACCAAGTAGTTTGCAAACATTGGACAGTGATCCTTGTCATGACCCTGGCCTTTGCATTTTATGCACCATACCTCCTCACGCGCCTCTGGCTGTGGTGCCCTATCCTGCTTCAAAATTTGCATTTCCAGGCATAGATTCTGTAACTGCATGTGGATTTGTTGAACTCCTAACCCATGGTCTTGTATCAGGGTCTCATGCAACCTCATCACCATTTCGAACGCTTCAACCTGGGTGGAAAGTTTCTATTGTGACAGCATCGTCGTCAAGTGTGGTGTTAGAGATGCCATGAACCATACATGATGATGTCTGTCCGTTAGCGTCATATTGGCTTCGCGGATCATAGTCTTCAGCCGTTGATCCAGATCCCAGGGAGTCTCACCTAGGAGCATCACGGTTTCTTTAAATCCGATGATTGACTGTGTTTCTGACTTTGGCCTGCTAAATTCCCTGTTTACAGCGATATGGATTTTCGTTATTCCTACATTTGGGTGGTTGTTAGAGTGCTTGATATACCATGTCAATGCACAATCCTACAACATGCTTACTAATGTAGCTTTCTTAATATTGTCATCCGTGACACCTTTCGTTTCCCATATTTCTCTTACCATCAACCAAAATTGGTCTGGATCTTCGTTCCCTACTCCTTTGAATAATGTTAGTTTGATCACACTCGCCATACTGAACTGTGGAGGTGGTGGAGGTGGAGTGAGTGGAGATGGAGGCGAGGGAGATGAAGCAGTTGGTGGCATGGGTGGAAGTGATAACTATAGAATACGCTACCTTATCATACTGGCCACACTTCTCGGAGAGACCTTGGAAAGCTCTTCCTCGCTCTCTTGTGAAGGTGAAATTAAGGGAATATTTTCTAACTCCTCGCTGCTTTTGTAGATCTTTCCACTCTGCGTTGTCCCAAACATTAATGTATTCGCATGACCCTCTTTTCACACAATAACATCTTAATCCAAGTATTCAAATACTTAATATACTTACCTAGCAGTCCCTTGACAAAGCGTCATTCTGCTTCACTGTAGCTCATGATCATGTCCACCACAATCTCAATGATAAATCCCGCTATTATCTGATCAAGCCAATGGTCCACAACTCGTGCGATCTTATCTTCTGATGCCTCTAATCTGCACACTAATTCTGGAGTCCACACTATTGGTTTGTCGAGCCTACACCTACCCTAGCTATCGGCTAACTTCATGATCCACTTATATAGCTCAGAAGGGAAGGATGCAAACAAAATCTCGTGGATTTTTGTATACACGTAGTGATCCAGCCACTTTTTCTCAGATACTTGTGGAGTTTTGTTTTCTTGTTTCGTGAACTCATGAATCTTCTTGTCAAGCCACTATTCAATTTCCTTCTTTGTTGGGTTCCAGTGGCATGACATCAAACATCCCTTAGGTAGATCTTGATCTCAGCAATGGAACCATTTGTTGGCTACGTGGGGCATGACCCAGCTTCAGAAGTGATTTAGCCAAGCAAATCCCGGTACTACTAGCCCTTTCGGCAACAGCCCGTGGAGCATGGACTGAGGTCTCACCCGAAGTAGTATGGGAGGGTGTTAAAACCAGGTTTCTACACCCTGGGGATGTTTGATATGTGGCAATAGGGACATGATCCAACCTTAGCACTTACTGGGCTACGTGTACCCATGGGCGCGTTGCATCCTGTGTTACTGCCTTCTCATAGTTCTAACCGCAGTGTGACCCGTGTTGATTATCCAAGTATTCCTTAATTAGGTTATTATCGCTAATTACTTAGAATATTTTCATACATAAACATTTAGACAAGTGTTTGTCAAGTGCGTGCATATAACTAAACAAATAACACTTAATGCATAATATTGAAAATATAGATCCATGACCAGATGCACAATATTATGAATCCAACTTATCTTTATTAATAATCTTTTTCAAATTTAGTTCAATTACAGACCCAACTCTGCCTTGCACACTCAACTGCACAGGTCCGCGCACTCAGTTGTGGACTCTACTAGGCCTCTGTGCACTCAACTGTGAAGCCTCTTCCTAATACTACGACCCAATACACTTCAGATCCACTTCTATCCTCTAACCATGCCTTCACATCTATCTACTTACTTGTTCCAAAAATCTCCTCCTTTATGCTTAGAGCCTCACTCTATTTATACAATCCCATGGTTTGCGGACCATGGGTAGGCTGACATAACTTTACATTATTTTACAATTATTAGGGCTGACAACCCTATGACTCATCCTAGACTTTCACACTCCACGCTCGTACTTCGCGCAGTCTTTACATGGCATTGACCAAAACTTAGGCTTTAAGCCCCAAAAACATGTTGTGGGGCAGATCTGCTGCCCAACAAACATTGCCAATCGATCCACCTCCACATATATGCAATCTCATCCTTGAACAGTTGGAATCCCTGTGATGAAATCCATGGAGATATTCTCCCACTTCTTCTTCAGAATAAGTAGAGGATGAAGTAGTCAAATCAAGTGTGTGCACTCTACCTTATTCCTCTAACACATAATGCACTCTTTCACATATCGCAGCACATCCTCCTTGAGGCCCCTCCACATCAAACACTCTCTAACTAACATGTAAGTCTTTAGAAATCTTGAATAACCAACTAGCATGGAAAATTTTAGGCGCTAACATTCGCAGGTGAGCTAATTTTCCATGATTTTGCCACAAGCAAAAAATTCATGAATTTCCACTTTTTATAAAAATGATTTGCCCAAATTTTACACTATAAAATTATTTTACCTCTAAAATCGCCAACATTATATAGAGACTATACATAAAACCATGATAAATTTATTAATTTTACAAAAATATCAATAAACATGTTATAGTTTTCATATTAGAGACTAGTGAGATTCGTCAATATTTTTAAACTTCAAGATAATTTTCCATCCTTAAAATTTTCCCTACCAACTAGAGGTGAACCATGTGCGGCCTTCAGGATCTTCTCCTGAAGCTGAGAACTGGGAAATAGATAAATTTGATCCTTGTAGTAAATTAGTTCATCCATGACCTTGTACCTGTCATCTCCAAAATCCTCATCCAAAAACTCACATACATGATAGTTCTACGAGTACTCTACCAAGAGTTGTGCCTTCCAATCCTATGTAACATCCGTGAGAGAAAGTGTTGGTGGTCTCTTGGAAAGAGCATCAGCCACCGCATTATGCTTCCCCATCACATACTCAATTTCATAATCATAGGCTTGGATCTTACAAACCCATTTATGCTACTAGTTATTAAGTTCCTTCTGCTCTAAAAAGAATTGTAGATTGATGTGTTCAATATTCACCCTGAATCGATTCCCCAAAAAATACTATCTTAACTTAGCTAATACGTGCATGATGGATAACATCTCCTTGTCATAAATGGAGTACAACCTTCCATAATATTGAAGTTTCTGGATCTTAAAAGCTATGGGGTGCCCTCCCTGCATCGAACTGCACCAATTCCCTTTCCTGATGCATCACACTCCAATATGAAGGGATGGGAAAAGTATGGTAGTGCTAAGACTCAACACAAACTCATCACTACCTTGAGGTGTTCAAAATTATATTTTTCTACATCTATTTACTCAAACATCCCCTTATTTGTGAGATTTGTGAGGGGTGCTTCCAATTGTGAAAAACCCTTCACAAACCACCTACAATAAGTGCATATAACCAAGAATCCTTATAGCTCCATCACATTCCTAGGGGTAGGCCGACCCAATATGACCCAAATCTTCTCTTAATGTACTCACACTCCACATCTCTAATCACAGACCAAGTGAAACATATCTGTTAGGCAAAACTCACACTTGGCCATCTTAGCATACAATTATTACTCCTCTAGAATACATAACACTTCCTCCAAGTGTTGCAAGTGATCTTCCCAGGTCCGACAGTAAATCAATATGCATCAAATGAAAAAAAACATATCTACATAACTACTTGTGGAACACATGATTCATGCAATATTATAAGGTATATGAAGTGTTGGTTATAGCAAAGGGCATAACTAGGAACTTGAAATTCCCATAGCGGAAACTGAATTTTGTCTTCGCGATATCCATCTCTCTCACATGACTTTGATGGTACCCTGAATACAAGTTTATCTTAGATAAGTACATGGATCCTCTAATCCCATCCATCTATTCATCAATGTGGGGAATTGGGTACATGTTCTTAAATGTATTCTTATTCATGGCCCTATATCCTTCTACTTCACCAACACCATGAAAGAAGTAAAATGACTAAAACTCAGTCTAATATGGCCCAAGGATAGAAACTAATGTATGACCTACTATATCTCATCCTAGTAAGCATTGGGATGTTTGTAGAGGTATTCATGACCGCATGGACCCCCTCCTCTAGATCAATAGAGTGTACAATTCCTATATATAGCGGATGACCTGGAGGATGTCTCCAAAAACTACCAAGTGCCTCTCCAATAATTCTATAATGTTTGGGTATGGTTGTTGTGTTTAGCTAAATGAATCTGAAATGTGAGATCCAATGCCCAAGCTATATCCCCATATATCAAGTCTTCCTCCAAGTGGTTGACACTGCATGTGGTGGATAGGAGTGCATGCCCCTCAAAACTACCATCTTCTCATTGGGCCCACTAAAATCCATCTCCAACACCCTATCATCTAAAGTGACATGCCCAAGAGATTACAACCACTAGATACCCATCGCCATGTTGATGTTTGGCACATTCACCACAAAAAAATGATCAGTGACTAAATAGTTCCCCATAGTCAAGGTCAACATGGGGACATATCTGTTAAACTACATGGTCTAGTTCCCCAACACAAATACCAAGAATCCCTCAAAGGACTATGTGTGTAGCCCTCTTCACTCTACCATATGTGAAAAAATAAAGTCGTGGGTGGCCCCCTCTTCCTACTAGAATAGATAATATTTTCCCCTGAATAATACCCCTATCCATAATGTCAAGTATCTTGGGACTCTTGTAAGTGAAACAAAGGCACTTAATGTGGGAATTATGAAGCACTAGTATCCTCCTACAACTTGGGGTTGATCCTACCCTCTAGTGGCCTCATGTGATGTCTCCTTCTTTGGCTCACTATCCAAAAATACCTCTATGTAATTGGTCTTTCCCTTAGTACATCTATGGCCTAGGACCCATGGCTCCTGACAGGTGAAACAAAGCTTCCTCCTCTAGAGACCTCTCTTGGTCTCATCATTAAGTTCCCCCCATCCCGTCAACTCCCTCTATGGAGGTTTAGTTTCCTTCCCCTTATTAGGAAAGGTAGGTCTGGGTGGTTCTCTAGTCTTAGGGACTACATCTAGCATGCCCCTAGTCTGAGTAATAACATCTTGCAAAGATATGGGCTTATAAGCCCTCACCCATGCACATAATGGGTCTGACAGCCCCTCAATGAATAACATGATCAGCCTCACCCCTGAAATGTCTAAAAGCATCATAGTCATCCTCTAAAACTTTTCCATGTAAGCCTATACACTATTTTCTTGCTTCATATGAACCAACTCCCATAAGTGTTACTCTAGGTCCTTCCTATCAAAACGCTCTATGAGCCTCTTAGTGAAATCCATGTAGGAAGTAATGGTTGGATAACCCAAAGTAATAATTCTATGGTACCACCACTCTTTCATATCCCCATCCAAGTGCATGATGTAGGTTCAACCCTGTACATAAATTACCTGCATACGAATTCTAAATCACATAAAATAAACAATGTGAGAGCATAACACATAAAACATATATACAGAAAGATTTCCCCCTAGATCCCAAAACCAAGACTACCAGCTTGATTTTTCATTATGTTCCTTTTAATGTTACAATACATATTTATACATGCCAAAGCATCCAATACCATGGACCGAAAACCATCGCGTCCAAAATCATGGACCAAAAACCATTGTGTGCAAAAAACATGTGCGAAAATCATGCACAAAACCATAGGTGGGTCCGCCCAACCTAACATAGGGTCCAAAACCAAAATTTTCTTGGGCGCTGCCCTGGACCCCAAAAAGTGGGGTTACGGGTACCCCCCAAACCCCCTGTGACCCGCCTGCTACACAAAAATATCGTCACCATGATTATTTGCAGTCAGTATGGGTCTATCATCACCTATACTGGCCTCCTAAGCAAGTCTCAGACCTTAGCTCTTCATGTCAAGCTTTGCAAAAGAGAGAAAGACTTTGAAAATCAATATTACTCTGGTTCCGCACTTTCTCCTACTTTTACCTGCGGACCCACACCCTTTGTTCATAATACCTGCGTATCTGCATGCTCTGTCTGTAAAAGGGTGGGTGCGTACCCCTGTTAAAGTCAAAAAGGCACAAGTTTATCCTTAAAAACTCACTTTTGGGTTAAATCTAGATGCTTCTAGAAAGATTTTGACGTGGATTGTTCGCTCCAAAGTGGTTCATGCATCCCAAAAGAGAAGGAGATAATCCCTTGATAGGAGGAGCTATCCCTTTGAAGGAGGACCTAGTAACTTCCCTCCATTGCACTATAAATTAAGGCATTGGGTCAGTTTCTAGGGAGGTTAGAAGCTGAACATTTTTAGGGTAAATGCTGACGCAATTGGGACTTCCTAGTTAAACTTGAGAGGATAGATCACATACCTTTTGGTTTCATTGGGAAGTGAGTGAAGCTTGTCAAAATAGAGGAGACTTCTTGTCGGACCCTGGGAGGAGCTTGTACAGCATCAAGGCACAGGTTGTAAAGTTCTTCTTTCATTTGAATTAATACAATCAGATTCATTTTTCTCAACAAATTGTCTTATGTGGTTTGTTTCATAATCTCCTTGATCATTATGATGAATATGCTTTATGATATTTGCTTTTCAGGTGCTATTTAATTTGTTTGCTTGTTTGTGTTTGCAGACTTACTTCAAGGAAGCTCATTTGGAGCAAGGGAGCGAGGCTTCTACAAACTTGCATTGGACCCAAGGTAGGCCTAAAACACTTGTTTTCCTTTATTTTACTCGCATATTTAGAGAAAGATAGTTTTTTATTGGCTTGCTTGTCACTAGATATTAGTAGATACTAGGAAGGTCGGTCTTGTCCGCAACCTCGACTCATTCCGCGTGACAAAATGGCAACTCCGCTAGGGACTTGATTGTTTTCCTTGTTTTTACTTTGACCTAAGAAACTTGCCTTTTTGTTTCTGTTTTTGACTTGTTGTGTGTGGAATTGGGTGGATTTAGTGGATCTAGGTTTGTTTTGGC
>APFE030696182.1:0-29617 GCA_000404065.3 Pinus taeda | reverse complement strand
ACCAAGGCAGTCCTGTAGACTTCGGGGCCAATCTCCTGAGTTTGTAAACGTGGCTGAGTTACTGAGGAAGTCCCGTAGACTTCGGGGCCAACCTCCTGAGGATGTACCGAGCCAGCTTGAAGGCTTGAAAGTCCTTGTAACTCCTAGTGATAGTAGAGGTGGGTCACCTGAAGAAGGAAAATATTCTTTGATAGTACATTCTGATTCTCAACCATTAGTAATTTCAGAAGTTACAGGTAGTGTTGCATCTACTAGTGATATAGGTGAAGAGCCTAAAATATCTGAACCTGAATCTAAAATTGCTGCTACTCCCATATTAGAGTTTGTTTCCCCAGCTTCTAGTGGTCCTAGTTCACCTAGGGTAGAAACTATAATTACCCAAGATCTTCCTTCTAGACTTATAGCTATTGAAGAACTTGCTATTTCAGACAACGAAGAAAGTTTTACTTTTCCAGAAGATCGACCTATCTTAGACCTTAGGGAGCGTGAATCAATCTTTTACAGTCCTCCTAGGAGCAGTGCTTGGTATCGTTCATTGACTAATCTTTTGGAAAAACCGGGACTAAGTTTTTCACCACCTCGTATTTTTTATCACCCAGCACCTAGAGATTACTATCCTTTATTGAATATGTCTAGCCATTCATCCATGTTTTCTCAATCTCCGGAAGCCTATTTGTACGGTGGTCCTTCTGTTCCCGTTGGGTATCAATCCATGTCTGGTACTTTTTCAGGAGCATCTCCTCAACCTATCAAACAGAAGTTATTAACTGGAAGTAATGGTACTAAACCGTTGAGTGTAGAAGATATTCTCATGATGTTAGGTTCTCAACCGCAAGGTGGCCAGTTACCGCCTGGGGGGCAACTCCAAGGTACCCAGTATGTGCCTGAGGTGCAACCTCAAGGTACCCAGTATATGGGTGGGGGACAACCTCAAGGTACTCAGTTTGCACCTGGGGAACAACTTCAAGGACAGTACATACCTACGGGATAGTACGTTCCTCAAGGTCAACCCTAGACTCAATATGTACCCCAAGGTCAACCTCAGTATCAATATGTACCCCAAGGTCAACCTTAGTATCAATATGCACCTCAAAATCAACCTCAATATCAATATGTACCTCAAGGTCAACCCCAGTATCAGTACGTGCCTCAGGGTTATCAACCCCAAGGTCAGTACCCATCTCAAGATTACCAACCACCTTCTAGTAAATCATATTATCAACACTACCCTCAACCCAGTTATGGTCCTCAATATCCTCAACCTGTTATGGGTCCATACCTCGGAACGAATTTAGTGTGGGATCCATCTCAATCCCAGCAGGTCTTGCAACCGAATGCGCAGTCGTCATCTCAAACTGGACAACCCTTGGTTTCTGGTCCATCCCAGCAACCTGTCTAGTCTACTGTTCAAACTTTTGCACCTTCTGTAGTTTCTTAGTCTCGGCCTAGTATGCCTCATACTCCGCCTCAAACATCTGTTGCAACTACTACAACATCTACTCCATCTACCCCACCTTCTTCTAGAGTATCGACAGCTCCGATTTCTACTGTCCCTGCATCTACTCCTCAGACATCTTTACCTCAGTCTGGACCCACGGTCCATACTTTGGTTCAGATTCCTGTAGGAAGTACGGTTGTCACTACTCAACCTCAATATAATCAGCAACGGTACCAAGGACAGTACCAATACGATCCTGCTCCGCAGCAACCAACCTATCAGTATCAACCGCACCCTGGGTATACATATCAACAACCTCAACAACCCCAGTATGGTCCGGTTAATCCTGGTTTTCCAGGAGGAAAAAATATCCCAAATGCGATTCCCATTCCTAGTTATCGTGCACATCCTCCTCCTAGGGCTGGTCTGTAGACCCAGAGTTTTAGGGACCCTAATCGTCAGTTACCGTTTATCGCAACTTTGGACTTGTCTGACTTGACACGCCTTATGAATGATCCAATTAACTATCTTCAGTATTGGCTGCCAATGCCGCATAAGTTGCCCAACGATATTCCTAAGTTCGAAGGTAACCCAGGAGAGGACCTGTCGAACCATGTGATGACTTATCACCTTTGGTGTGCGTCTAATTCCATTTCAGATGATTCAATTTGTTTACGTCTTTTCCAGGGCACTCTAATTGGTCTTGCGGCCAAGTGGTACATTGAGTTACCGCAAGCCACTTTTTATAACTTTAGTCAGTTAGCCACCTCGTTTTTAACTCATTTTCAGTTGCCCGTCAGATACGACAATGGCACGGAATTATTAACTTCGTTAAAGCAGTCAACGTCCACTTACATTTCAGATCATATCCATGAATGGAGACGTCGACGGCGTTTAGTGAAAGTTTATATCCCGAATCAGATCTTAGCTGAATGGTTTGTAAAATCTTTACTGCCCAAGATCACTGAGGATGTAGCTAAGGCCGAAGTAGTTACTGAGGAGCAAGTCATTGCTCAAGCACAGTACCTTGACTTAGTTTATACTCAGTCAGGTACGTTACACGAGAAAATCCCTGATCTACCCAAACAAAATCAAATCGCTGCTACTCCTTCAGGGTCTCATGCCGCTGATGGTATGATTGGTACAGTTAATACCAAAAGTAAGAAGAAGTCTACCAAGAATTCTTCTCCTATCATAACCTTGCCAGATTCCTCGACAGGAGATTCTTCCGCAGAACTTTCCGCCGATATTAACGTTGTAGAGTCATCTACAGCTAAATCAAAAACCAGTAGTAAGAAGAAAGGTAAGAAGAAGAATAAAATAGATAAAAATTCCAAAGAGAAACCCGAAAAAGCAGAATCAACTGATGAAAAACGCAAACCTCGTTATTCGTGTCTCATCTGTGATGAAGAACATTATACGAGAGACTGCCCTCATCGTGCAGAGGTTGTGAAAATTGTCAAAGGTTCCCAAACTCCTGCTCTCTTGAAGGATCCTTTTCCAGCTCAAGACAGTAAGATGATAGGTTCGTCCTCCAGTTCCAATGAAGAACCCATATTGATGATGTCCCATGTTAGGATTGTGACTCGATCGCAAGATTATGGCAGTAAAAGTCCTGTTGATGGTAAAGAAACAGAATCTTCTCATTTTAATCCATCAACCTCAGCTCCCGGTTCCGATCCACTATAGATCGAGAAACCTAACCTAGACTTAGTAATCAAATCTCCCACAAAGGGTGTACTTCAAAATTCTGCTTTCAATCCACATGTGAGAGTGGCTCAGAACTACAACATTGTTGAGGATTTAGCTGTGTCACCCTCAGCAATGTCGGCTTTGGAAGTGCTACAATCATGTCCAGCACAACGCAAATTACTTTTGTCGACTATAGGAGCTGTTGACGTTCAGGACCCAAACCTTATAATCTTCGATCTAGAAAATAGTGCACCGCACTTACCTCATCAGATGGTTGTCCAGATTCTAGTGATAGTCAAAAACAGACCTGTTCGTAGGACTATGATTGATGAGGGAGCTACCACGTGTATTATGTCGATACAGTGTTAGAGATCACTTGGTTCTCCTTCGCTAAATCAATCCCCGACGATTCTTAAGGCCTTTGATGGCCTTGGGTTTCATCCTTTCAGCATTTTATAGGACTTACCTATAGGGGTTGAAGGTAAAACCGTTAATCTAGATGTGGAGATGGTTGATGCCCCTCTGGATTACAACCTTCTCTTGGGTCGTAGTTGGTCTTACGCTATGACAGCTGTTGTTTCATCGGTCTTTCGTCTTATAAAGTTCCCTCATAATGGAAAGATCATAACCTTAGACCAGTTTTCATACTTTTCATCCGACCCAGCCTCTGCTGAGAGCATTCAGCATGTTGGTAAAACGACGATCCCTTATAAGGATGTTGGTGTAGGGTTAGTTAAAGATTCCGGTTTACTGGGCACTTTTCCTTTCCCTCCTATCAACACATCATCTTCTACTGCAACCATTCATATGATTTCATCAGAAACCATTGTTAACGATGATCCTTGGATCATACCTTCTGAATCTGAGATAGACTCATTTGGTACGTTAATGCCTTTGAGTCCGAAAGAACTTGTGTATCAGACTGTACAGTCGTTTTCCGACACAACATCAACCCAAATCGAGTTAATGAATGTGGTCCATGAGGAATCACTTTCGGCATCAAACTCAGATTTAATAACGTTTTCTGAACTTGTTCAAACGGATGAGCAAATTCGTGAAATCCTATGCGTCAATGAGTTACCATGGGAAGATCTTCATCACAGATCTTTGTTTTTACCCGAGAGCGATCGTTTTGAAAATGATTTTTCATCCATTTTTACGACTGAATATGTTAAGGACGCTCAGAATCCAATGAAATATCCTGATTCCGAGTTAAACTTGGCAAATATTTCTCGAACTATTCCCCTTGACATTTCAGTTAAGCTTGGAATTGTTGAAAATGTTCATATAGGTGCCTCTTGTACGGAAGATGAAATTCAAACATATAAGGCCCTATTTCAAGAATTCCGTGATGTGTTTCCCTGGTCATATGAGGAAATACCAGGAATTGACCCAGCAATTGTAGTTCATGAAATCAAAACTTACCCGGACGGTAAACCCGTTCGACAACGTTTGTGTCAAATTCACCCAAGAAAAGCTGCTGCAATTAAAGCAGAAGTTGAAAAATTACTCAAAGCAGGTTTCATTTATCTGATCCCGTTAACGAATTGGGTATTGAATATTGTTCCCATTAACAAAAAGCAAGGGACAATAAGAATATGTATCGACTATAAGGAAATTAATCGAGCATGTCCAAAGGACAATTACCCTACTCCCTATATCGATCAAATCATTAATGATTGTACCGGCAGTGAAATTTTCTCCTTTATGGATGGCTTTTCCGGATACAATCAAATCAATATTCTACCTGCTGATCAACCAAAAACAACATTCATTTGTCCGTGGGGGACATTTTCTTATTGCAAATTACCTTTTGGGCTTAATAACGTCGGGGAAACTTTTCAACGGGCCATGTCTTACGCGTTTCATGATATTAAGCACATTGTGCAACCCTATCTCGATGACTTGCCTGCTCATTCATTACATCGAGCTGACCATCTCTTCCATTTAAGAGCAATTTTTATGAGATGTAGGCATTATCGGATTAGGTTGAATCCCCACAAGTGTGTGTTCTGTATTGAAACGGGTCGGTTACTGGGGTTTGTTGTTTCGAAAGTCAGCATTCGCGTCGATCCCTCGAAGGTTGAAGCCATTATCTGATTGCCTTGTCCTTCGAGTCTTTGCCAACTCCAAAGTTTGCAAGGGAAAGCAAACTTTTTACGTTGATTCATCCCTAACTACGCCGAGACCACAAAGGGTTTTACCCGGTTGTTGAAACAGAATACTTCATTCTTTTGGGACGAGATAGCTGAGAAATCTTTTGATGCGCTAAAACACGCATTGACCCATGCACCATTGTTGCATCCTCCCAACTACAACCATGACTACTTCTTGTATCTCGCCGCTTCCTATTCCACCATCGGAATGGTGTTAGTTCAGGAAGATGAATGCAGTACTGAACATGTGATATATTACCTTAGTCACACTTTAAATCCAACTGAACTAAAATACTCACATGTGGAGAAATTGGCATTGGCAGCTGTTCAAGTTGTCCAACGTTTTCGTCATTACATTTTACTACGCAAGACTACAGTTATTTCCGAGTGCAACCCTATGATCTATATTTTGACCAAGCAATTGCTAGCGGGCAGTACTCCAAATGGATTTTTATCCTGCAGGAGTTTGACTTGGAGTTTGAAAAGTCTAAGTCAAAGAAATCTTTAGTTTTTGCGGAATTAATGTGTGACTTCCTGCGTGCTGACACGGAAACTGTGGCGGAGGAGCCCATTGCGGACGAACCCTTGTTTCTAATCAGCACTTTAGATCCGTGGTATGGGGATATCATCATCTATCTCCAAACCCAAACCTTTCGGCCAGATATTTCGTAATCGGACCGTCGAAAAATCTGATTGCAGTCCCAACAATTCAAAATTATTGGAGATACTCTTTTATCGTCGTGGGGCGGACTCTATTTTTCGACGTTGTCTGACTCATGAGGAAGCTGAAAGGGTCCTCAATGACTGTCACTCTAGAGCATGTGGCGGTCATATGTCTGGGTATGCCACAACCCAAAAGATATTGCGCGCTGGCTATTTCTGGCCATCTATGTTTAAAGAATGTATTATTGTGGTCCGAAAATGCCACAACTGCCAAATTTTTGATCGAAAGATGTGCGCTCCACCTACTCCTCTTCACCCTATAATTTTCATTGGTCCTTTTGCCAAATGGGGTATCGATTTTATTACATGTAACCCTCACTTGGCCGGGGGGCATGCATATATTATCCTTGTGGTAGATTATTTTACTAAGTGGGCCGAGGTGATGCCTACATTTGAGGCAGACAGTAAAACAGCTGTGATTTTCGTATTCAATCATATCATTGCTAGGTTTGGTGTTCCACAAGCGATTATCACTGATCATGGGCGTCATTTTTGAAAAGTTATGATGACTGAACTTACAGACCAACTTGGCTTGCGTCATGACAGTTCAACGCCTTATTATCCACAAGCTAATGGCCTGCTTGAAGCCATCAACAAAGTTCTCGTCATCATGATCCGATGAATCATTGGGATTCATCGGTCGAATTGGTACAACATGCTATTTTCAGCGCTATGGGGGTATCGAACCTCAATTATAACATCAACATGGTTCACTCCTTTCCAACCAGTTTATGGTTTGGAAGCTGTGTTACCCATTGAGTGTGAAATCCTGTCATTGCGAATGGCCATCGAGTTACTTCCAGCTACTTCTGAAGAGGAAAGACGTTTGTTATACTTGGCTCAGCTAGATGAGAATCGTCGCGATGCTGCATTAGCGATCGAATCTCATGCCAAACGTATTAAAGCTCAGTATGATCGAAATGTGACCCCTCGAAATTTTTCAGAAGGAGATCTAGTCTTATTGTATGATCAAGCAAGATAAATTAGGCGCTGGAAAATTCGTGCCTATGTGGCATGGTCCTTATGTTGTCAAGTGAAAGCTAGCGAAAGGGGCCTATGAAGTGGTAGACTTTGACGGGGTCTCTTTAGGTAAACCCAGAAATGGCCTTTACCTGAAGACGTATTATTCTTAAAACGAGTGTGAAGATTTTTTAGTTAAGTTAGTTTTTTCCTTCTAACTGGTGTGTTTTAGATTTAAAAGTGTGCTTAGCTTAGAGAGTGAGCTTTTCATCATTATTCCTTCTTATCTTGGTTTTACGTTTGATGTCGCAGATGTCGACGCCTCTCCAAACATACATTGGTTTTGCTGATGGTGCTTGTCATAGTACACGGAATATTTCTTCCGCAGCTTGGGTTATCTATTCGCCCTCTGACGAGTTGGTATCTATGCATGGGGTGAACCTCGGTCAAACAACAAACAACATTGTAGAGTATAGTGTAGTGATTGAGTTATTATCTGAATCTATTTCAATTGGGATTCGGAGTTTGATAGTGATGTTAGATTCTGAACTCGTTGTATTACATCTTAATAGAGTATACGCCATTAGAAATCCAGTTTTATTAAGATTATTTTTGAGAATGCGTCTCTTGGAACGTGAATTTGAATATATTTAATATCAGCATATTCCAAGATCTTTAAATACATTAGCAGATGCAATTGCTTCTCAAATGTTAAGTAGACATGTGCAATAATCATACAAGTAAATTTTAAAAACATTCCATGACATGTTTAACAAGACAAGCTGGTAATAACGATATCATATATATAGGAGTGTGTCAAAATAATACATCGCCCGCGATCATAGGTTGAAAAACACCTTATGATCGGCAAAATGATAAGTACAAAAAAGAAAAAATGTCACATGTGACTACAATAGGCGATCATCCCATCACTAGTGATTATCTCGATATGAAACCACTGCACGAGCCACCTTACAAAGGGACCTCCTAAAGGGTCCTAGGACTCCAATCACGTAACGCTGAAGTCGACGAGGGATGTCATATATACTGGTCTCGGGCATGTCCCCTATCAGGCGCTCTAAATGACTCTCCAGCTCGGCTAAAGTCTCTGTTGATTCATCCTGTGGGGCTAGAGCCGGTGCAACTGGTTGTTTCCTCTCGTAAGGCCGGAGAGAGGTTGGTTGCCGTGGGCCCACATCTGCATTTAAAACCTTTTACTATTAGTTTTGGGATGATATAAAAACAACAAAAAAAATAAAATTAGGAAAAATGTTGAAAATGATTTTACCTGCATCATCCCATTACTCTCCTGGCGGAAGAGCCATGTCTGGGTCTCCACGAAAATCAACCCCAGCATAAGGAAAGTCCTAAATGGAAAAAACCTGATTTTCCAACCATTGGAAATACTCAGGTTTGAACCGAATGACCTCAATCCCCTCATCAGGATGACGGGCCATAACTGCAACCCATCGCATCAGTTTGGGCTCTCGAGGAAGCCCAGCTCCAATGGTAAGCTGCTATGGGATCGGCATTGGAACCCTCTCCAGGCCAAAACTCACAACTATAGCCCCATAACCAAAGGTCTTTAGCTGTCCGTTTTTGGCCTTGGTCAGTTGGCCCTTCACATTGGCCAACACAACATCGTACCAGTTGAAAATGGTGCCTCAAAAGCAATCAACTGCCATCCACATCTGGGATCTGGTGGTAACGTGTAGCGTTGCACTACCGCAGAGTCTGGTAACTGTGAATGCTATAACCATGAGTTCAGGAAGGGATATGATTTTGATATCTATCCCTTTGTCTCGGTTCTGAACATCGCAAAACTCTAGGCGGAGGCTCTCGACAGATTGACCACCTGCCCTGGGCCCAAATAGAGTCAAGTGTTCACCCCTCCTGGGCAAACCTGTCAAGAAATATATGTCAGCTGGCTCGATTTCGAGCTGGTGTCCACCAATAAAGAAGCACTGGTCCTGTATACTCCATCTATCAACCAGCCACTGCAAAAAGTCCACCTAGGCCCTCATGCCAGGTATGGCCCAAAACTTGTACAAGCCACATGCCTTCAATGCATCGATCGAAGGTTGATGATTCATCGCGGCGAGGTCCACATCCTCGTGCTCCCGTTCTCACCAATCAAGCATGATGTATATCCTACAATCAAGTAAAAAGGTGAATTAGAACATGTAAAATTTATTTCATTGGGTATTTTTTGAGTTAATTAGGTTTTTGTAAACCTATGCGCGGGGTACGCACCCCCTTGTTAGGGACAATGCGTGGGGTCCACACCTTGCCTTCACGGCAGGTGCGTACCCCGACCTTTTTGTCCATTGCAAGAAAGTCGGGGTACGCAGGTGCCCTGTGGTGAACCTGCGGGCCCCCGCGCATGGGTTTCTAAACCTAAAAACCTCCTAAAAACACAATTTAAGCCCTTAAAAACAATTTCAAACGGACAAAAATGAAGAGTAGGATGATGTGGATTACCTGGAGGAGACGACGTTCAATTCCGACGGACGGATTTTCCGCAATCTTCGTGGGAAGTTTCTGGTCAAAAGCCCTTTTTTCTCAACCAAATCTCAAATGGTAAAAATGAATGGTAAAAAGTCCTTGTTATAAGTTTTTTGGGTAAATAAATTCTAAATTGGTTTATATTTCACTTTAAAAAGGTGTTTTTTGCGACATTTTAACCTATTATTAAACAAGTATGAGTAATGTTTGAGTTTTTGTTCAGGATAATGGATTTTCAGGTGAAATTAATCATTTTTCAATGAAAAACCATTAGAGTCATCTTTAAGCTCTTTTCTGACTCCTAAAACATGAAAAGACCGCCGATTTTTTCTTTTTAAGCTCGTTAAAACGGAACTAAAAAGACGCTCCTCTTACAGCCCTTTTCTGACCGTAAAAACACGAAATGATTGCTGATTTTTTATCGTTTCAAATTCGATATTGGTCATAAAATGACGTGTCATTGATCGCTTTTTTACTTTTTCGGATCAGAGGCACTAATTACAAAAAGTACTCCTTGGTCGTAAAAGATCAAGCGTTCTCTCAGTATTATTTTATTTTTTCGGGCTTGGAAGACAAAAATTTCGAAAAAGTCAACCCTGGGTCTCCTTATGTTTTTTCAGACTTTAATATGAAAACGCTGATTTCTCCTTACTGGACTCGTTAAATTCGACAGTAAAGGACCTGTTCAATTACAAACAGGAACGGACCACTCCTTCTTAGGGTTCGAATTTAAACTAAGTTGGACTCATCTGAAGGATGAGCTTATAATCAAGCATATGTTATCCGCCTCAAGCTTGTAAAAAATAAAGAGGTACTTGCCAGAAATGGTGAGGGAAAAAGAGAGAAAAATGAACCTGTTTGTCATACTTTGTAACCACTCTTGAACACGACACTTTCATTCACCTGGGTTGGAAAATCCTTTACCTAACAGTTGATCAAACCAAATTGAAAGTCTTCAGTCGGTTTCTGGGTATTAACTTTGGGTCAATCATCACCAAACCATCTGTTGTGTCGTTATGTGTTCAAGAGGTCAGTGCGAATAAGCCATTCATCTGTAAAAATATCTATCATCCATCTTGACCATCCCTGAGTCAGTCCTTGCAACTAAATTTCTTCAATCTTGATCTATGATCTCGTGTCATGGGCTTGCCTACGACAGATCACTTTCTATCGACTTCAGCTCTTTATCTAGAAAGATGATCTAGAAATCACCAGTACCTTCGGATTTGCATGCCTCAATGGTAGGTTTCTCGTCTTCAATGATAGGTTGCATCATTGACCTTCGATTGAAGGATTTCGTGATATGTTCGACATCGACACATCTAATCACATCTCATGGATTGTACTGAGTACTTTGAGAGCCATTGTCATTATTGGTGGTTTCTCTCACACTTGTTAACAGTTTACATCATCGACTGGTAATCAAGTGGTTTCTACCATGTTCGACTTCGACATATTTATTCATATGGATAGAATCATACTATTTCGGGGAGTAGAAATGAAGACCCTGGATCTAGTTTCCACCATCCAGGCTGCGAGGAATTCTGTATTCATTATGATTGTAGACTATTCATAAACAGATGGCTGCTTCCATACTGTTTCTACATGTGTCTATACTTATGATGTGTTATAATATCATTCTTATATCAAAGCAGTAGTTAGTTTTCTAGTCAGTTTTTAATTTCCTTGCCAGTTTTGATCTGAGTATGGGAATGCCTACCTCAACGATGATATGATCTCATATATATATTTTTTCACTTGATGTTTTTATAGGTTCCAACCGGGCTCTCCACAAGATAATCCTCGAAATGATAAAGTACTTCACTCTTCTTAAATGATAAATGAAATCCTCATCTACTACAGACTTCGCACTTTAGGGGGCAATCTGTTACAAAAAAATATCGTCACCATGATTATTTGCAGTCAGTATGGGTCTATCATCACTTATACTAGCCTCCTAAGCAAGTCTCAAACCTTAGCTCTTCATGTCAAGCTTTGCAAAAGAGAGAAAGACTTTGAAAATCAATATTACTCTGGTTCCGCACTTTCTCCTACTTTTACTTGTGGACCCACACCCTTTGTTCATAATACCTGCGTATCTGCATGCTCTGTCTGTAAAGGGGTGGGTGCATACCCCTGTGAAAGTCAAAAAGGCACAAGTTTATCCTAAAAAAATCACTTTTGGGTTAAATCTAGATGTTTCTAGAAGGATTTTGACGTGGATTGTTCGCTCGAAAGTGGTTCATGCATCCCAAAAGAGAAGGAGCTAATCCCTTGATAGGAGGAGCTATCCCTTTGAAGGAGGGCTTTATCCCTTTAAAGGAGGACCTAGTAACTTCCCTCCATTGCATTATAAATTAAGGCATTGGGTTAGTTGGTAGGGAGGTTAGAAGCTGAACATTTTTGAGGGTAAATGCTAGTGGAATTGGGACTTCCTAGTTAAGCTTGAGAGGAGAGATCACATACCTTTTGACTTCATTGGGAAGTGAGTGAAACTTGTCAAAGTAGAGGAGACTTCTTGTCAGACCTTGGGAGGAGCTTGTATAGCATCAAAGCACAGGTTGTAAAGTTCTTCTTTGATTTGAATTAATACAATCAGATTCATTTTTCTCAACAAATTGTCTTATGTGGTTTGTTTCATAATCTCCTTGATCATTATGATGGATATGCTTTATGATATTGGCTTTTCAGGTGCTATTTAATTTGTTTGCTTGTTTGTGTTTGCAGACTTGCTACAAGGGAGCTCATTTGGAGCAAAGGAGCGAGGCTTCCTAAAACTTGCATTGGACCCAAGGTAGGCCTAAAACACTTGTTTGCCTTTGTTTTTAATTGCATATTTAGAGAAAGATAGTTTTTGATTGGATTGCTTGTCACTAGATATCTTTAGATACTAGGGAGGTCGATCTTGTCCGCAACCTCGACTCATTCCGTGTGACAAGCCCTTCTGCTCAGGCTAAAAGTGATCAAAAGCCTAGGGGCAGATAGCATATCAGTTTTAGGAGATTCTGATTTGATAATTCAGCAAATGAAAGGTAACTTTGTCACAAATGACATTAGATTGAGATCATACAGAGGGGCAGCAATTGAAATTCTCAACACCTTTCTAGAATCCCAACTCACCAAAATCCCAAGGAATCAAAATTTACATGCTCATAGCCTAGCAACCTTTGCCAGTACTTGCAAGCTGCCATTTGGTCCTGCTCATCTTTTCACAGCTGAAATCAAACACAGACCAGGTGTTCCAAAAAATGTAACAAATTGGCAAGTCTTTGACAATGACACTCAAATCAATAATTTCCTGACCCTCAAAGAAGATTTTTCCAGCACAAAAATAGATACAAGCTCTGCAAGTGAAAATGATTGAATAGACACAGTTGAGACACATATTTCTGCTGAGGTAGCAAACCAAATTCTACATCCCACTAAGTTTGTTAAAACAGATTTATAGAAACTTGAAGAAAAATAATGTGAGGATGCCATTGGAGCAGAATGTGAAGTCATTGATTTGAAGGATAATTTTTTACCTACAGGCCTCACCCCTTTGGAAGACATTTTTGACTCAAATGACATTTCTAGGAAACCTAAAATGCATCCATTAAATGCAGAAATTGAGGACTGTAATATAGGAACTGCAGGGAATCCTAAAATCATAAAATTGTCCAAAGCTCATCCCCCTGACCAAAATTGAAGTATGTTGAATTGTTCAAAGAGTTTCAAGATGTTTTTGCATGGAGTTATGAGGACCTAAAGTCTTATGATACATCTGTTATCCAACGCACTATACCTCTGAAGGAAAACCAAAAACCTTTCAAACAGAGACTTAGGAGGGTCAACCCTGTGCTCCTCCCTTTGATTGAGAAAGAAGTTAAGAGAATGTATGAAGCTAGAATTATAGCTCCAATCAGATTTTCAGAATGGGTTTCAAATTTGGTGCCCACTAGAAAGAAGATAGGGAGATTAGGTTGTGTGTTGATTTGAGAACTTTGAACAAAGTCTCCTTAAAGGATAACTACCCCTTACCCAAAATGGATCACATTCTACAGAGGGTAATGGGTGCTTTAAGGATCTCACTATTGGATGGATTCTAAGGCTTCAATTAGATCCTAATGCACCCCGATGACCAAGATAAAACTGCTTTCACAACCCATTGGGGAACATTCAAATATGTAAAAATGCCATTTGGACTCAAGAATGCAGGAGCTACTTTTCAAAGAGCCATGGATATAGCTTTTGCTAAAGAAATCCATGATTTTTTAGTCATTTACCTGGATGATCTTACATCTTTTTCCAAATCAGATCAAGAACACCTAGATCATCTCAGGTAGATATTCTTAATTTGTAGAAAATATGGTATATCACTGAATCCAAAGAAATCATTGTTTGGCCTAGAAGAAGGAAAATTATTGGGACATATCATCTCTAAATAGGGCATTAGAATTGATCTGGACAGAATACAAGCTATCTTGCAAGTCCCTCACCCTAGAAACATCAAAGAACTATAAGCTTTTTTGGGGAAGATCAATTTTCTAAGAAGATTCATACCAAACCTGGCCGAGCTGATAAGATTGCTGAACAACATGCTGAAAAAAGATTCCAAGGTTAAGTGGACAATAGAAGTTAAGCAAGCCTTTGAAGAAATCAAAAAAGATTTGACTCAAACACCAATCCTCACAAGCCCCAATTTTGACAAGGACTTTATCATATTCTCATTTGCATCAGAACATACAATTGTTGTTGTTTTGCTTCAAAAAGATGAACAAGGATATGAAAAGCCCATAGCCTTCTTTAGCAAGGCACTTAGATATGCTCCACTCAAATATCAAATCATGGAGAAACAAGCATATGCACTTGTAAAGGCCATCAAGGACTTTAGAGTTTACATCTTGTACTCTCATGTGATTGCTTATGTGCCCAACGTTGTTGTTAAAGACATCCTAACCCAAGAAGGAATTGAAGGCAAAAGGGGCGAATGGATAGCTACCATACTAGAATATGACATTGAAATCAAACCAACAAAGTTGATAAAGGGACAAGGATTAGCCAAACTCATGATTGAAACCAACTTTCAATCCCTTGACATAAATCAACTAGATAATGAGCAGGAGATGGCGACTCCACAGATCAATCAAGCCTTTTTACAATCACCTTGGTATGCTGACATCTATTTTGTATTATTAAACCTGCAAGCTCCTCTAGGATTATCCAAAACTAAGAAAATATTTTTGAAAATGAAAGCTTCCAAATTCTATATTTTAGATCATGCTCTCTTTTGGAAAAATCATGAAGGTGTTTTATTAAATTGTCTAATCAAAGAAGAAACTGACAAAGTACTTAAAGAATTTCATGCAGGGGATTGTGGTGGACATTTATATTAGAAATCAACTGCTGATAAAATCCTAAGGGCTGGATTTTATTGGCCCACCCTATTTTCTGATGTAAAGAAATATGTAACTTCTTGCCACAAATGCCAAATTTTGAAGGCAAGAAAAATTTGTTGCCCCTGCCCCTCAAACCCATTTCCACTGAAAGACCATTTCAACAATGGGGTTTAGACTTCATTGGGAAATCCACCCTTCATCCTCTGGCCAGCATAAATGTATTTTGACTGCTACAAACTATTTTACCAAGTGGATAGATGCCATCCCTTGTAGGACAGCCAATGACTCAGTGATCATTCAATTTTTAGAGACCAACACCTTGTCTAGGTTTGGCTGCCCGGAGAATATTATTACAGACAATGTTGTTGCTTTTAAATCCAAGAGAATGATTAGTTTTTGCCATAAATACCACATTACTTTAGGCCATTCCACAACCTATTACCCTCAAGGTAATTGTCTAGCCGAATCCTCCAACAAAAGCCTGATCAACATCATTAAGAAAGTATTGGAGGAGAATAAAAAGAATTGGCATAAAAAGCTTGTCAATGCACTATGGGCAAACAGAATGACAACTAAGAGATCCATTGGTACAAGTCCCTATGAGCTGGTTTATGGTATGGAGGTAGTATTTCCTTCTTCTTTGGGAATCCCAGTGATAAAGTTGTTGCAAGAGATACAAGCAGAGCCTAATGATATTCAGAGAAGGATCAATCAAACTATTCATCTACAACAGACAAGAGAGGAGGTATATCAAAGATCTCAGGTTCTACAAGAAAAGCTGAAAAAGATATTTGATAAGCGAACCAGATCAGAGGATTTCTTCATAGGGGATAAAGTTTTGAAGTGGGATTCTAGGAGAGAAGATAAAGGAAAACATGGAAAATTTGATTTCCTGTGGAGAGGACCATTTATCATTCAAACTGTACAAGGAAACAATACCTACTTTTTGAAAAGCCTGGATGGTACAAAGGCAGATGATGGGCAAGTAAATGGTCAAATGCTGAAGCATTATTTTGATCTAGTTTGTTGAAGAAATCAGCACTTTAGTTTGTACATAACAGTGTTTACTTTCTACAGTTTATTACATCAATAGGATAGGGAAAGATGCAGCAAATTTTGAGGGAAAGGCAAGGAATTGTGCCACCTTATGGTATTTCATTTTGAGTTCATCAGAAGAAGTTGAAAAAGGAGACTTGGGAGCTGTGAAAATGATGACAAACATTTAGACAGAGCATCCTAAATAGATTTGCAACTATGTGAATGAATTGATGAGAAACACTTAAATTTTGCACAGGCACCATTTTGTGTACAGCAAAGGAGAAATTTCAGAATACAACAAGAATTGAATATAAGGCCATCTGACCTACTGTTTTTGACTTTTCACTAGGAAAAGCCATCCCAAGTGGAGCCACTGTTAGGTTCCTATACCAATAGGTTTCATTTTTCATGATTGACTGAAGAAGTGCCAAATATGTTCATCCTTTCCATGCTGCAAAGGTTCCATATTTTGTAAAAAAATGAAGAAAAATAAAAAATGAAAAGAGGGTATGCCCTAAAAGAAAAATCAAAGGGCAAAAAGAAGGGAATGGTCAAGAGAAAAATAATAGAAATGAACCCCAAACCAAAAGACCAGTAAAGTATGCTAGTTCAAATGCCACCACTGTTCCATTTTTGAAGAATTTCATTGTGTGTAGGTGGTTAACTCTTGCCACAGTTGATGAATAGCTAGATAGTTCAGTACTGGCCAAAGATCATGTTTGAATTTACTTGTCTTAGAATAGAGAATAAAGGTCTATCCAAACAGTTCAAGCTTGGCAGATGAGTAGATAGGTAGAGAAGCAAAGGAGCCCAACTGCATAATCTGGGTCCTTGCAAGAGATAAGGGTAGATTTAGATAGGAGGGTAGCTAAAAGAAAAGAAGAGAATTAGGGTTTGCTAGTTCAAATGCACCCAATGAAAATGAAGAAAAAATGTTAGGTGTACTAGGCTGGGTAGGCAGTTTTTATGTTGCAGAAGCAGGTTTATGAGCAATTGTGTCCTTTGAAACAGGTTTCATCTCATGAATAATCATAAGGTGCTATGGCAAAGTGGTTACAAAATAAATGGAGCATGACTAATTTCCCTCCTCATTTTTCCAAGAACACTTACTAACATCCCCGCAAGGACAATGAGATCTGCTCACTGCCCTTAGTCCACTTCATTTCATGGAAAAGACTAAGTGAAACTTTGTTTTAACCTAAGTAAAACATGCCACATTTCTTGTGTAAATTTTTTTTATTCCATTATGCTAAGTTTCCCAAAACTTCATAACTTGCTATCCTTTCATTTCCCCATGCCTAAGTTTTTCACTCTATAAACTTAGCATTTATTCATACATATTCATCCCACATATTCATATTAACATTTTAACTCTATTATATAACTCCTATATAATGTTTCCCCGCCTCTATTATATATAAAAATACATAATAAAAAAATCCTAAAAAACTAATATCCCGACCCTCGGCAATATAGCCATATATTAAAGTTCTACGGTAATTATAGGTTCACTTGGAACCTTATAATAACCCCTTGCATGCATGTAAATATTGGGTTTCATTTAACATTCGGTTAAATGAATAACCAATCCACCAAAGTCCAAAGTTGAATATATTACAAACCCTGCAAAAAACATTACAAATGTTGAAATATTACGGCGGGTCCCCCTGCTATAAGCCTCCACCATCTCCTTCACCCGTCGACCGTTCAATCATCGTGCATAAATCCAACGGCCGTCGGCGATGTCGGAACCCCCCCGCCTGCCGAACGATAGCATCCAGGGGATGGGCAGTATTCCGCCGTATAGGAGACACGCGTCGGCTTCCCGGCATGATCAGAGCCCCCCCTCCAAAACCACCATGGCCCAAAAGGTGGTGCGGGGAATATCACTTACCACCCCACTGCCTCCCCGCTGACGTCATGACCACATCATGAGCTGACGTCACATCCACATCGCCCACCACCACTCCGTATCAGTGCCATGTCACCTGCTGACATCACCACTCTATATCAGTGCCATGTCACCTGCTAACATCACCACTCTGTATCAACGCCATGTCACCTGCTGACATCACCACCTCACCTTCATGTCACCCACCACGTCATCCGACACATCATCCTCCGTACCCCGCTACACGACAAAATTACGTCATGCTGACGTCATCCGAAAGAAATGCGCCAAAGCCCACCAAAGTCAATTTTTTTGTTAAAAAGGTGCAAATGCGTCGTTTTCGCTTATTTGTGTTTGTCTCCTCTGTGTGACCTCTACATGCTCTTTTACGTCCAAGGCAACATTTAAACTGCACAGTCCACCACCCAGCAATTTTATTCCATAGCTCGACCCCTCGGCTCGTCTCGCCACCTGCAAATCGATCATTTCACCACTAAAACAGGTATTTACATGAATTTTCTCCCAAACCCTATTTTTCTTTAGTTTACTCTGTAAAATTGCCCGTAGAACCCATAATTTGGAGAAAAAACACAATGTTGTCTTCAAAATACTCACCATAACCACTGTTTCGATCAATTTTTACCAAAATCCGCCCGCTGAGCTAAATTCGAGCTCATTCTGGCCTGCAAATTCTCTGAGAAACCCCAAAATCTGCCTTTTTCCTGCTCTTGTTGCCCGTTCTGCCAAAGAATTCCATGAACTCCTTCTCCCTATGCAAAATCTACCCACTGAACTAAATACAAACCAATTTCACGGTGTAACCCGGAGAGAATCCACAGAGTCATTGTTTTGCTTATTTCACTCACACAGACCCAAAAATTCCAATTTCAAAAGCAACAGAATTAAGCTATGGAAGCTCCAGTAGCCTTAAATGTTACTCCTCTCAATGAAACCCACAAGGAATTGGAATCACTACCTTTGGCCGATCGGGATTATCTAATCCAAGACTTGGTTGGTGACAGAAATCACCTACAATCATTTTGTGAACTCAGGAACAGTCATCTAAATAAAAATGATTTCTATGGGATATGGGAATCAGATTTACCCATATACTTCCTCCCCTCTGTCAATGTCTTCCCTAAGATAATTCATCTCTGCTGTGAAAACTATGAACTAGCCCAAAGAGCAGTAAAAACTCCATATGGGACCATCCTCTTTCATATAACTCCTAACTCCATAAATCAAATGCTAAACTTCAAACCAACTCAGCTTATGTTTCCTCTTACTATGAAATTCTTGCTTGATGAAGGTCCCAAACTCTCCAGCTCAGAGATAACCCAAATTGCCCGTATTTATGAGATCAGATCGCCAGCCTAAAGAGCCACCTCCTTTTCACTATGCATCTTTCAATGAAGTGGGTAGATTACTTGTTGATATGATATCTTATGTTTTTGGGTCCAAGACAAGTGAACATATTGATGAAACTATATTGGTCTTACTGTCCATATTTACCCCAGGGCAGCCCCTTGCTGTCAAATACAACTATGCCAAATTCATTGCCAACAAGATACATGACCAACTCTTGAATCTAGATAGGGAGGGAGTCTTCAAGTATTCATCCTACATCTATCATCTGTTCCTATATTATCAGTCATACTGTTTCCAATTTCCCATCACAAAATTGGACTCTAAAGGAGAAATGAGGTCTGTGATTTTTTGGACCTCAGTCTTTCATGAAGTCCACAACTCTCCTTACTCTTACTGTGAGTTCATTGACATGTTTGCCTATCTAGTCTCTTCTCTCCTAATGAGAACTCCTCCTCCTAGACTGTCCTATGATATGTAGAAAATATTGCAGCTCTCCAAAAGCTACAAAATAGGTGATTGGTACTTCTACCAGAATCACACTGTTATCAGGATATATGGCTGTGAGTTGTGCCCCTACAGGTTGCGAAAATATGTGCCAATGAGACTGTTTGCCTTGGAATATTTCAGGCAATTTACCAATTTAGATTTGACTCATTTCCATAGCACCAAGAAAAAGGCTCAGTTGACATTGAGAGACCAAATAGGCCCCTATGTCATGAACGAAAAAGAAGGATGGCAAGATGCTGATCAGATATTGGGTGAAAAACTCAGATTAAAAAGAAGCTTTTGGTGGGTACCCTATGACCCAAATGGCTTTATCAACGCAAGAAGAATAAAATATAGGCTATCAACCTATGAACATTGTAAAATCCATAAAATAGAACAATTTTCCAACCAAGATGAGTGGGTAGAAGGCACATTAATTGAACAGTTCACTAAGGAAGAGAAAATGGAGCAAACTATGAAAAATCTGGAAAAGACTCTTGACTTGGATTCTTTTGGGTAGGTGTCATTCAAATTACCACAGCAAATCGGAGAAGGCACATCAACTGCTGCAGCTTCACAAGCTGCCAAAGAAAGGACTACACCAGCAGAAAGGACAGCAAAGGGCTAGGAGGTAGTAGATACAGAGCAAGAAACAATGATAGACCAGCCAACTACCTCAAAGGAATAGGGTCAAGGGCAAGCCCCTTCACTATAGACAGAGGCACCAGAGGTACCAGCATTACAGACTCCTCTCAATGAGGAAAGAAGCAAGAAACGAGACAGAGAAGAGACCACACCTGCAAGTGGATCAACAGAGCAGCCAGGGGCCAAAAAGCAAAGAGTAGATCCTCTACCCGAAGAGGAAATTAGTGAAGAAATCACAGAAAGCCCAAGAGAGGAGAGGGAAACCAGCCAACAGACATCCACCAGCTCTCACAGGCAAGAAATGGAGAGGCAGCATGGTATGGAAGTTTCTTCCTTAAGGCCTCAAAGTAAGCAATGCTCTGATATTAAAGGAACATTCATGGAGATTAAGGCCCAGAATGAGTCATTGAGAATACAACTTTATGATCAATTTCTCAAAAGGACACCCACCAAACAGCAAAGACTAATGGCAACATATGACATTAAGGAGGAGAAGATGATCTTAAGTCATTTTAAGCCTAAGGTTCAACAACCATAGTCTGCAGCTGAGTAAGAACAAATCTAGAGGTCCTTGCTAAAGATATACACCCAATGGACCAGATTGAACTACACAAACAAACTGGTGAAATGATCTATGCTACATTAGCAGACAAGGCAATGTTGGCCCACCAATTGAAGGAGTCATTAAGTAATACATCTACCCAATTGGATTTGGAAAAGGTATCTTCCTTAGCCAAAGACAACAAAATAAAGACCCTAGAAGAGATAATTATTGAGCTGGGACATGATCCCAAGGATGCCAAGGGCATCAAAGCACTGATAAAGAAAAAGGAAGATGATATTGTTGCACTTAGGAAGCAATTGAAGCTGTCTGTCACCATGCACCCCCAAACTACAGAACTTGTATAAGAAAAAGCAAAAGAAGACGTAATGGATTTGCTGATGAGGATGAATCAAAGGCTAACTCAAACATAGCAAGAGTTGGATAAAGCATTGCAAGCCAAGCAGGGAAATTCGACCTCCCAGCCACCTGAAACAGCTCCAACAGTTAGCACTGCTCCCCCCACAATCACAGCAGCAATTCCTCCCATTATCCCAACATCAACAGCAAGTACATCAATCACAGATGCTTCAGCAGCAACAACAACAACAACACCAGATACTAGCATGAGCATGGAAGAGATGATGAAGTGAATAAAAGAGCTAGAATTCCAAATGTCAAAGCTTAAAGAGGCAAAAGAAAGATTGGCCAAGCTAGAGGTAAGCTATGACAAATCTAAGATAACAGTGGCAGAGAAAACCAGAGAGGTAAGGGCCTTGGAGAATAAGGTGAAATCCTTGGAAAAAGATCTCACCCTGCATAAACCTCTAGCAGACATTAAAACAATTTTGTGGACCAAAATTGGCCAGTCTATCACTAACCAATGGCAATCAATTCAAACAATCCATGAACAAATAGAATTGGTAGAAAGGGCCCAAGTGGAAATTCAAAGGGCCACAACATCATTGGAAAACATGCCTGAGTAGGCCAATAGACTAATCCATTTTTTGAATACTCATACCAAAGAACAGTTAGCAGCTTTTGAGATCAGGGATAGAACATGCACCATTTTGACAATGAAAAAGGTGTTGACCATGAGGAATATTATACAGAACCTAGAAAGAAAGTGCCAAGAAATGCAGATGGAAATAAATTCCTTTACAAAGAAGTTTACAGTCTTACAGTGGAAGGGTCTACCCAGTTTGTTAACCAACAATCAAAGACTATTGACACATGAACAATATGCTCACAGGGTAAACACATATGTTTCCAATGAGATCACTGCATCATCAAGCACTTCAGAAGGCATAGGGCATCCCACTGGACAGAGCTTATATGACAAATTGGAAAATTTGTTCTATATTGAACATGAAATAAATCATCTTTTTGAAGTCCAGCCCAACTTCTACAGGTATATTGAAGCTGATGAAACACTAATAAAAATACAAAGACATCAATTGCCAACAGACCAATGGTGGCAGAGTATGATGGAAGTTTTACCAAGGTATTTCCAATTTCCCTTTATCATTTGCATTTAATCAAGTGTCAAAACATGTGGCACGTGTCATAAAGGTGAAAACAACAGAAGGAGGAAATCAGGCTGGGACTGCAGCTCATTAATGTAGGACCATGCATAGATAAAAGGGTCGAGACAGCAGTGCAGGAACGTCGAACAAAGAGACAGCTACCAGCCGACTTACTCTATTCAAAAAAGTCAAATATCTCTAACCAACTAAACAGCCAGCACACCAACATTTACTCCTGCATTCATTTCTCTCATTTACTTCTCCTGTAAAGTAGATGAATGAATTTACTTCTCCTGTAAAGTAGATGAATGAATTTTTGTAACTCCTTTTTTGTATAAATACCTCCCCGTAAGATGTATTCTGGGTTGGTGATTTCTTCTCTGGACTGCGCTGTAACTCTGAGATTTTTTAATACAAAGGTTGTTGAAGTTCACTGCTGCTGGACTGCCTGAATGTGGATTTTATGTTTTAGGGCCTGCTACAAAATTCTTGTGTCTTTCTATGGATCAATAAGTTGTTCTAAACTGTGTTTTGTGTTTTCTGTGTTTGCAAATTTCATATATGTTTCATAATCTTAGTAACAGGGAAAAGGAATAGTCGAGAATTTGTTTAAATACACTCTGTGTTCAATCTCTGTTGTTAATTATGTTTTCTTCAGAATTAGCATAAACAAGAATTCTTAGCTTCTCCTGTTTCCACTGCTCCTTTCACTTTGAATATTTCCAAGGAATTCTTTATTGCTCCTTGATAATATTCATGCACGTTCCCTCTGCCAACATGATGAAGGATTCTTAAATGCTCTTCATCCACTGGCTTACATTCCATCAATTTCCAGATTTTAAAATTGTTCCAAGATCGATTATCTTGCTCTGTAGTATTTCCCTTTATCAAAGAAAACACACCCGACAGTTCGTCCTCATAGACTCCATTTGCCCAATGAAATAAACTGTTTCAGACTTGTATCCCAACTCTGTTTAAGATCACCATCCATCAAACTTAAAACAAAACTGTACATCATAACTAGCCTAAAATACCTCAAAACAAAGCTAAAATATAAAGAGAGAGTCATCTTTGGATGCAGTTTGGCTAGAAGCTGCATCTAAAAGGTTGGTTAGTGGTTACCTTGGCCATATTCCCTTTTCTCACAAGTTTTGGGGAACAACCTGAGTGTTAACAAAACCTTCCATGACTTTCTTCAAATCTTCAATGTTATCATTCTTTGAATCATGATTAACATTTATTTTGTTCTCATTATGTGTTTCCCCTACTACCATTTTGTCATTAGGAAGCCTTTCTTGTAGCAAATTTGTCAAACCTTCCTTCCAACCTTCCATGTCTTTCTTCCAATATTCAATGTTGTCTTTCATACCATCTATCTTAGCTTCCATGCCTTTCTTTAAACCATCCATCTTAGCTTTTGTTACTTTTTGTGAGAGTGAAATTTGTTGCACTTGGTCTTGTAATTTTGATATTTCATGTTTCATTTCTTCCTCTTCTTCATGGGTCATGCCAAGGCTTTTAGGTTTCTTACTAGGTGTTTCCATTTTATTTCTTCAGGGCATCAATTAATGATAATAATGCTTCACTATGCCCCTTGAATTCCTTCAAACTAATTTTTCAAACCAAACTTATGCAAAATTTAAAAAAAACTGCACACCCTTTTTCACTTTGTAGGAGCTCATTATTGAATCTGTAGTATCTTTGTAATTTTGGATCTTCAAGGTTTGAAATTACATATTGCGGTAGCCCTCTGAGTCCTCTTTCTAACCCCGTAATTCTGATCAATATTGGGTTCTCCAAGGAAGAGTTATGCCAAATCTCCCATGATGACTTGATTATAGACCGGTTCAGTAGAGAAAACTTGTACGAAGTTCCACGTGTCACTATTTTGACCTTAGGACCTAAAACAGAGATATAGAAAACTATAGGCCATCCTCTTTCTGTAATTTTTTATGAAATTTCAATTTGATACTCAGAGAGAAATTTATGGCGATTTTCCCCAGGTCAGTTGTTTGAGATATAATTCGAGAGCCTACAAAAACCCTAACTTCCTTGGATCCTATCGCCGAAATATAGCAAGAAAATATCTAAAATTCGAAGTCAAAGTTCATCGAAATTTTGGCTCAAATGGGTTTTAATTTCAGCTTCTGAAATGTCATAGAAAAAAATTATAGTGAAAATGCCATGATGACCTGTTTGGAGCAGTGAAACCCTAAAATCCAAACCTCTGATACCAATGTTATGTAACCAGCTCACAAAATAGAAGAAACAACTTCAAAATCAGCCTCTTCGAGGGGGAAACCTCCTTTACATTACAAAAATGAAAAATTCTTGGATGATACAAATGAAAGAACCTCCTTTCTATATATAGGAGTCTAAGGGGTCACAATATAATCAAATTCGACATAACAATAATAATATAAGGGCACAACAATAACAACAGTGGGATTCTATGGGACACAATAATATAATATGGGGACAATAAGGGCACAACAATAAGAATAAGGGCCACAATGACAATAGCAATAGGGGAACCACTAGTATTATAGGGACCTAACAAACCTCGTAATATTAAAAGGTTCACCTTGGGAGCATTACTTCTTCGTAATGGTCATCAACAACCAAGAAGATATATCAGTATTCTTATAGAATTCATTCTTGAGTATTGAAACATCTTGTAGTGGAGAGATTTTAGCCTTCTCGTCTTGTATATAATAGGGGGAGGTTAATATTAATGATTTAAAATCATACTTCAAGTTTCAAAGTCTTTTTAATCAAACATAAACAAGCGAGTTTGTGCCACAACTATAACTAGAGCCAATAGCTAAAGCCTAGAGCCAGAGTCAATCAAAGATAGAATCAAAGCTATATCTAGAGACAAAGTCATGTTTGTGGTATTAGTTTGTGGAAATCCAAAAACCACCATTTAGCTTGTGGTCTTCCTTAAACTACCACTCAATAGAATACTTACTGCTTCTAGTAGAAAACCGTTTGTAGTCATCTTTAAACCACAATCATAGAGAACTTCCATTTTGCGAAAGACATCAACTTCTAGCCAGATTTCCTATTGTTCAAGGGACAACTTTGAGCCAAGTTCTAGTGTTGGTGGTAAGCCTTAAACCACCATTTAGTAGAAGACTTCAGCTTCTACTACCCATTTGGTTTGTGGTATTCCTTAAACCACCAAATTCAGATAGCATACTCAACCATTGGTAGCTATCCACTTTGAGATTCCATATCTCTTCTTGGACTCTCATATGCTCCTTTGGATTAAAGGGGGAATGATGGGAACCTAATTCTTAGGGATTATGTAAACTTGCATTATTCACTTGAGAGGAAGTTGAAAAGTCACAAGTGATCTTGAATAGCCAATAGGAATCCAAGGGACCTCTTAGAAGATGAATCCAAAGGTTAAAAACAATATACTTATATGTGTATTATTCTAATAAAATGAATCAGACACTTACTTGAATATGTCCTCCATTTTCATGTGTGTGCAACATAACCATAGAATTATGGTTATTTGTCATTATATAGTTGGGCCAAAAACCATGAATGAGAAAGATGGAAATACACTTCAACATGCAAGGTTAATATAATATTTTATGCAAATCTCAATATGAATCAAGCCAATGTATTTATAATCAATTAATAACCAGTACCCTACATAAAAAGAAAAAATAAATTAAAAATAAATTATTAATAAGCAAATTTTAAACCATTAACGCTAAATGAAGAAAAATAATTTAAGAATTGACCACTTATTTGAAAATGATTAATTAATATAATCAATAAATTGAGGGTGAGTGTAATTCAGTAAATAGTAGTTTTCATAATAGCAAATAATGAAAAGTTTAACAGTCAGATGTATTGGTTAAATCAAAAGTATTAGGTCCCAGGAATAATATTTGTTCGAGTAATGCCGCAATTTACATTTTCCACCAGTAAATTTTGTGAGATTGTTTCAATGGATAATTATTTTAACAATTTAAAATGTAACACAATGATATTAAAAGTTATATTTTTATAAATGCTGAAGAGAATTCCAAAAGTTAGGAGTTTTTATTATTTATTTATTTATGTGTAGAATTTCAAAATACGAAAAACAATTAGAATATATTTTTTTATCGATTTCTAAAAATCAAGTTAGATTTTTTTATTTGTGTATAGTTTCAAAATAATAAAAACAATAAGAACGATAGTCCTCTACCTACAACAAAGGCTAACAATACAACATTACTTAAAACAAAATGAAACATAATGACAAGGTTCAAAGTTAGAATTTTTTGACTTATGTGTATAGTTTCCAAATAATAAAAACAATTAGAAAGATAGTCATCTACCTACAACAAAGGCTAACAATACAACATTACTTAAAACAAAATGAAACATAATGACAAGGTTCAAAGTTAGAATTTTTTGACTTATGTGTATAGTTTCCAAATAATAAAAACAATTATAACGATAGTCATCTGCCTACAACAAAGGCTAACCATACAACATTACTTAAAACAAAATGAAATATAATAGTAAGGTTCATGTGCATTTCCAACCATAAAAACCATGGCAAATTCAACTTGTCACCTAAATTTTGTGGCATTTGGATAAGGTTCATGTGCATTTCCAGCCATAGAAACCATGGCAAATTCAATCTCTCCCCACATTTATATGGGGTTGTGCCAACCTAAAATAAAATTCCCTAGTCAAGAAAAAGCCATGTGGCAAACATGTTTGTTCACCTATTCTCATTATTATATCTCAATTATAGGAGGGTCATGGTCTCTCCAGCCACAACAAAATCATGGAATGAAAGGACAGCTTTCAAAATAAGCATTTTGTCTCTTTATGATGTCTGGACAAGGAAACTTCACGTGGGCATGCTAATCGTTTTGGTGATAAGATTAATGTTGAGAACATGGGGGTAAAGCATTGATTATCCCACATTAATTACAAGAAAATGACTTGTCCACCAACACTGCAATCTATTTCATAGAAATATCTTTCCCTTATCTACCTCACACCTTGTCCCTCACGCAATAAGCATCTACCCTAACCAAACTTTGATTTAGACCTTCCATTATTTTACAATACATAACATCTATTAGTTGAAATTCGAAACCTGTTAAGGTGGCCTTCAAGTTTCAACAAGGTACCCATATCATTGGCAGGTCTAACAACAACTTTGATATGACATTAAAACCATCACCTGACATGACATCAATAGTGTAGCATATGGTTTTAACCAAAAGACAAAGTGTTGACTATTTAACAAGATATAACAAGATATGTAGTTTAGATGTAAATGTAATTTTTGTGAGAAAAGATGCTAGTTTTATGTTGTGAATTTAGATATTTTACAGTTTTTTTACGTTGTTCGATGTTTCGAGTCCCAGAACAAGGTTCATCAACCAAGACGATTTACAAAGAAGAAAACGAGAACTATAAAAATATGATTAGGGGAGTGTAAGTGGGAGCCGACCAGTTCAAGATTGATTTTATTAATTCTTTATTAATATATTTGGCTTTAATAATTATTTATTTTATTTTTTAAAATTTTCGTATAATACTTACTTTGTTATAATATTGTTAATGGAATTTATTGTTAACCCTTTTATAATTAAATATATCTAATAGCAAATAAATTGTTTTTGGGATAAAAGATACAAACTTATAAGCCCTAGTCTAAATCTTCGATGTTTTGGACTTTTTAAACATAGTTCTTGATTAATTTAGCTTGAAATCTTATAGAAATTTGTACAAATCATAAGTTTGAGCTACATAATGAGTGAAACAAGGGTTTTTCAAGGTGTGAAACCATTTATACATTCAAGAACATATTTAATGAACACAAAACCACAAGTTTGCTCAAAAAATTATTATCGATTATAGTGAAAAAAAAAATCAAAATATAAAGGAGTTATACTACACCAATTCCAAGATAATAGAAATGTTGTCATGCGAACCTTGTAATTTCATATATTGACTTTATATAGAGACAAAGACATTATTTGTTAACCAAACATTAAATATAAAGGAGCTATACTACACCAATTCCAAGATAATAGAAATGTTGTAATGCGAACCTTGTAATTTCATATATTGACTTTATATAGAGATAAAGACATTATTTGTTAACCAAACATTAATATAAAGAGAAAAGATCTTTAGAAAAAATATATATAATATATATTTGAATTTATAATAATAAAAAATATTATTATTTAGAAATAAGAAATAGTAATTTAGGAAATAAATAAAAAATATTAAATATATATATTAATTAAAAGTGATGCAATTTAATTTGACAAATAGTATTTTTCATTACAAGCAAGATTTTTGATTTTTATTTATTTTAAACTACATTTTTAATGCATAAGAAGATTCACACTCAAAAAAATCCATGGGACAACTCGAATTTTACATAAAAACTAAGACCAAAATTAAAAAAAAAAAAAAAAAAAAAAAAAAAAGAAAAAGAAGTCTAATTATTAAATTTCAATTAACTAGAAAAAATTCCTTGAAAAAAACATTTCCTCTATTAATTAAATAAAAAATTTATTAAAAATTATTATTAATAAACATAAATACTTAACCTAAAATAAAAACTATTTTTTTTATACTTATATTTAATTAAATTTTTATTTTAACAATAATAAAAAAATATATCATATTCATATTAAATTTAATATTTTATTTTTTTCAAATTAAATTTAATAATATTATAATTAATCTAAATTCGTTTTTAAATAACTACAAAATTTACCATTTAAAATCGAATATCTCTTAGACTTAACATAAAAATTATAATAATATAAATGTATTTATTTATCACACCGATAATCTTCACTATTATTTATAACTCCTGATTAAATTTATCGTAGGTATGTTGACTTCAAATCTACCTAAGCACACAGGTTCACATCATGATTCATGACTTGGGAGGTCCTCTTTTTTAAGGTAGTTAATTGCTTGGTATTAAGCATATAGTGATCTTGGCCAACTCTCCAAATTTAAGGTAGTTAATTGCTTACTATTAATCATAAGCTGTAAGGGAAAAGCTTATTAATTTATCTCATGGTAAAATTTAAAGCTTAATATATTTGAAAAGTAAGTAGACTTTTAAAATATTCAAAACATATTAGATAACTTTTTTACCATTAAGATTGAAGAGTTAAAACTAAACTTTTCTTCAAAGTGATTCATTTAAAACAAATTAAATTTTACTATTTGAAGGTTTGATAGATAAACTATATTGATATTAGTGAATATT